>VUQS01077620.1:0-15357 GCA_015108495.1 Heterochromis multidens
TTGGGTTTTGATTTTGACCCAGGTGTCATCAACATATCTGTACCAGTGGCTAGGGGCTGTCCCTTTGAAAGAGCCAAGAGCTTGTAGCTCTTGTAGCTTGTTGTTAAGTCTCTGTCCCTGGTGTTAAGTGTTTCCCTGTCATGTTACTTCCTGTTTTATTTTGGTAGTAATTTTTCTCTTGTTTCTTGTGTTTGGTTGTAGTTGTTTGGCATTACTTTAATTAGTTTCAGCTGTGTCTAGTTCTCAAGGTGTCGCCACTTCCCTCATTACCTGTTGTGTATTTAAGCCTCAGTTGATCAGTGTTCTTTGTCAGTGCCTGTTTACTCCAGCCTTGTGTGTTCCTGCTTATTGTGCCATGTGCTTTTGGATTTAGGAGTTTGAATTTTGACAGTCTCTGCTTTTGACCTTAATAAAGGATATTTCTGTTGTTCTTTAAACCTGTTTTGTGAGTCTTGCATTTGGGCCTTTCCTGCTCTCTGCTTCAAACCTTGACACATCCTCTGCCTGAAACAAACTCCTCTCATTTTAAGCCAACTTTCTTCTGCCCCTCTGAAACAAAATTGGGTAGAGCTCCTGTGCTCACACTCAGGGCTGTGTGCCTAAGGTGAATGTCTGCTACTGAACATAAGAATATCCGTTTTTAGTGACATCACAGAGATCTTAAAGATTTTTTTTTTAAAAAAAAAGGTGCAAAACTGAGCAGTCCCAAGTCTGAGCTTTTGGCTCACATGGACTATCTGTCAATCTCATTATTTGAAACTCTATCCATGTTTGATATTAGCATCCCCCACTGTAACATTATAAATATGACAGAAAATAAAGAAAAGCATAATAGGTCAACTTTAATCACAAACTCTACAAACCTACAGTAAAGTCAGATTTTGTTTTGTCCTGTTTAATTCACATTTTTATTTTAAACATCAGCATCTTTCCAAAAAATAACTGAAACAGGTTAAACTGTAACATAGTAGCGCTTATAAAAAAAAAAAACTTAGTTGTGTGTATGATTTTCTTGAATAATCACCTAACTTTTCAACAAACAATATAAAAAATAGAATTTGTAAAAGCCGTTCATAGATAATACCAGAAGAATTTATCGGAAACAGATTCCTTATGTCTCACTCTTTTGCATCATTATTCCACTTTCAGAATTTGATGAACTGCTGCTGAATAAACACAGATGATGAACTACAAATCAACCTTTAAAATTATTTATAATCAGCCTCATCTTTTTGGCAAACGTGAGCTCCATCATAATCTGGCATCTCCCCCATCAAGCACCTGTCAGCCGCTGATTTAAGCCGCAATCATTTTTTATTATCTAAAGTGTAAGAGTGGGTGAAAACACATAGACACACACTCTCACACACACACAAACCGCTCTCTGGAGTGATCAATAATGTATACGGCCCCACCGGTTTACAGGCCGGTATTGATCCCTCTATAAAAACACTAATCTATAACTCCATTACAGGACAATGGAGCTGAGCCTCGAGCTCTGAGGTTAAGGAAGGCAGGTTGAATTCAGGAGGGGGACGGTCTTCTTGAATATGAACATGTTGCACAACATTTCACTGAGGACTGTAGTTTCAACTCAGTGGTGGGAGCTGAGCAAAAATGCAGTCAGGGTCAGTTCACCTAAACTGTTAAAATAAAATACTTTTCTTAGCAATCTGTCAGTGCAGGTGCTCTGGGTTTTACCTGTACATACATAACTTATCTGTCTTTGTGATTTCTGCCTCTGCCCCAATACAATGTTAGTGAAACTCACTGAATTATTATTTAAAAATAACAGTAACAATCAAACATTACATTTAAAACAAATCTGCAAAAAATATGAAAAGTTACATTTTTGTCCATTATGTTTGGGTCATTATAAAAGCAACATCATACATGGTTTATATGTTTAATGTATACTTCCAGATGTTTGTGTCCACCTGATAAAACTGAGTCTAATATTCAGTCTCCCTTTACCTTTATTTTGCACTCAAACATCCTATAAATGTCTGGCTCTTTACCTACTAAATCCTCTGCTGTTTTCACCACCTAGCTGCTGGGTGCATTCAATAAGCTTTTGGAGCTTTTTTTTGGTGAAAATAGCTGCTTGTTGTAGCCAGAAGGTTAGAAACAAAACAGTAAAATATCAGCCACACAAAGCAGTAACTTAAAAGATGCCAAATAATTTCATAGAGGTGAGAAATAAACTTGTAATTCTCTCTAAAGAAAAAAAAGTGTCCCAAATAGTGAACAGCTAATATCTGGTTAATGTGAACCTTATAGATACTTAACATACAATACAAAAATCTTTTATGTTCCCTTGGCCTTTGACAGGACGTTTGAAAACAGAAAGCGAGTCAGTAAAAGTGTGTGTAATCCTTACTCCTGTACGCTCACTTACAGTCAAACTGAACTGACAAACCTGCAAATATTTCTTTCTAGTGTAAGCCTCTAACACCACTACCTCCCACAATGCATGATTCCATGTTCATTCAACCATGTTGGACCAGTGGATTCTGTTACATAAGAGCTACATTTTTCTCTCCTTCAGAGCACTGTAACACAGGAACATAGCGCTGAAACCTGTCCTCCCTTTATGCTTTGTCAAAATTAGACCAGCAGTGTCTCAGATAACACCTAAGTTGTGTATGGCGGACAGATTCAGCCAGCAATCGATTGCCCTGAAATCTTCCATCAGTATGGTTTCTCTGATCATGAGGCCACCTGGCTGCCCATTTAATTCAATCTGGATCTATTTCAGTTCACTGTATGGAATTTATGTGGAGCTGTCATGGAGGCCAGTGTACTGAACTCAAATTGTGTCTCTGACACCCACTGACTTTTTGCACCTGCCTTTAGTCCAAAATCTACAGGTCCCAGAGGGGGAGCTCATTTAAATTGCACAGCAGAAATAAAAGTTAAACTACATGCTGTTTACCCAGTGAGGTTCTTTCTCTACATTGTTATTATTCAGTTAGGTATAATTTATTAGCTCTAATTTGATGTTTAAGAGTCACAGATTTTTGAGAGTTGGCGTGAAGTTGCATAAAGTCAAGAATTGGATAGAGTGAAATCAGGCAGTGATGACTGAATGGCATTAGACATTTTTTAAAAAGTTGCCTTTCTATTGGAGTGCTGGCCTCCTTAAACTAGTATATTTCTCCCGCTGTGGTTGACATTAACCAGAAAAAAGCCCTTGCTCTTGGGTCATTTCATTAAAAATCAGACAAATCTGAGAAAAGTTCATTGTGACCGCTCAGAACCAGCGGATTTGTTTTGTAAATTTACTTTCCAATGAAGCCATGCAAAATGTTACCTACTTACAATGATAACTGTCATAGTTACAGGCTCTCAAAGTGGAGTGGTTTGAAATTTGGCGCTTTTTAAGTTTATCTCTCATAACTTTGTAAGTACAGGAGCTAGCCACAGGAAATTGTCAGGGGGCTTGAAAAACACATTAATTTTTCACCAACTCAAAGTGTCACAATCTAAAGCCAAAATGTGTTTGTTATTTTTTCTTAATGATTTCTATAGGCCACTTTAAGCATTAGTATCACTGAATATATCAGTCCAGAATACAAAGTGATACACTCAACTCCAAATTTTGTGGAAAAGGAAAAGAACACTAGCATTCTCTGATAAAAAAAACAAAACACATTTCACTATATTTATAAAAGGGCAAAAACGCAGACGCGTTTCAGCAATAAGTCATCATCATTGTAACTTAAGACAACAATCACAACATATAAAAGCCCCTTGTATGATTCCCATACTACCTCCACACTTTTAAGAAATTTAAAATTAAAAACAAGATTTCTTGTAGAACCAAATTTATGGTCTATTTGTTGAAATGTCCTTGTGGGCCCATATTTTTCTATGTTTTTTTTCCTTTGTCAAATTCTAGTGTTTTTAATATTGTTGTGTATAATAGTAATGTGTTGTTGGCACATCTCTTTTTCTTCTGTCTGCTACCTTTTGGGGCAGTTTTCTTTGCAAATGTTTTTCATTAGGTAATTAGAGCTCTGGTTTTTGATTGATATGGGAATCTCAACTGACTTTTATATAATGTGACTATTATTCTTAATTATTATTATTATTATTATTATTAAAATTACGCTGATGATGGCTTATTGGTGAAATGCATCTGTCTTTAACAAATTTAGTGAAGTATTTTTATCAGAGAGTGCCAGTGTTTTTTTTTTTTTCCTTTTCTATATATCATAGTCCACCAATTGTGTTTCATGCCAGTAACGCAGAGCAACAGCAACAAACATGCCCTAAATTAGCAGGTCAAAAATGAGCAGACCCAGTGAGGGAGTGAGTCATCTATTAACCAAAATATCATAGTTAGCTTTTACGCATGTGTTTCTCTAAGAGGTAGCCGAAAGAAACTGATATGTAAGTAGTAGGATTTGATGTAGGATGTATCCAGAGAAGGGCAGCTTTATCACAAACAAACACTGCTATATAAACCTGAAATCTGTTTATTATTGGTCGTCAAATTCTGATTCAAACACGTCTTAATGAAGTTACTGTTACTGTGCCCGTGAGTAAATGCACAGATTGCTCTTTTTGTTCTGTAAAGCTAAGATTCAAATCTAGCACACATCTGTCTGAGTTCCATTAAAAGCTGTTTGACATACTCATGTAACAGATCCAACGCTACAAAGACACAGGAAAAATCAAACTCTATGAAAGTTGAATTGTGATATTGCAGAGCTCTGTGTGTGCACAATTCTGAGAAAAGACATGCAGAGGCTTCTGTGCTCTCTGAAGTTTTAAACATGGATGGATCTCTGTATATAAACGTGACTAAAACCTGGAACTCTGAAAACCTCTCCGCTCATTGTAAGAAGTAATTTCTCTGTCTGTAATTGCAGGTATGCTGTGGATATATTACAGTCTTGGATTTGGCAACTATTCTCCTGTTGCTCTGTCACATTAAACACATACAAATACTCACAGTTGCAAAACTGATAGATTTTCGAGACCAGAAGACTGATGCAGACCATTATTAAATCTGGCCCATAACATCTAAATTTAGCCACATCACTTGTGGGGCTGCTTTCAAAACACAAATACCTGATAATGCAACTTGATAAACAAATTATTGATGCGCTCTACAAAATATGTCACAATGTTTTGACTAAAAAAGGCCTACATGTGTGTCCTCACCATCAGCTGGTTGATGGGTTCCTGCAGCCAGAGGCGGATGAGAGTAGCCAGGGTGTAATAGAGGATCAGCAGCATGATGGGACTGACAAAGTGGTACCACTTACGCCGCGGGTGCACAGTGAGCTTCCATGTGCAGGAGCAGTTGCTCTGAACAATGGGGGAGATGCCAAACACACTGCAGAGACAGACAGAAAGGTATATGAGGATGGAGTTTTAAGTAGTAAAAACAGCAGACAAAAATTTTTTTATAATGCTTTTGTATCTTAATGAAATTTCTCTACACTTTACACTTGGAAAAAAAACAAACAGAATCATTGTTCCTCCTTAAATTCTTCCTTGAAGACCACTTTACAATTTACTAAATGATATTGAAATCAAGTATAGATTGGCTTCATTTAGTTGTGTCCTAGAGAGGAAAAATGTATGAAAACTCTTAACTGTTTAAATCTTCTTTTAACTGCAGTTCCCAGGGTAGACACAGAACACGTAAGAAAGACTATATAACTCATCTGGCTTCAGATCACCTTGAGATCTCCCACAAGGTGTGGGAATATGTTGCTGGGAAAAGGGATGTCTGGACTGCTATGCCCAGATGTTGATGGACTCTAAGGGTAAGTCCAGTTCAGCTTAGTATTGAGTGTTTAATTATTTAAGGGAACATTATTAAGGGTAAATCTAATTGAGGGTTTGGTAAATGGAGAGAATACTATTACCGAAAAGAATTTAAAATGATTCTCCTCGCATACAAAGATCTGAATGATCATGTTTAATCATATCTTAAGCACCAAATGCAGAGCATTTCACTCTCAGAGTGCAGGCTTACTTATGTTTGGGAGGCAAATCCTTCAGCTATTAGGCCCCTCTACTGTCAAAACTGCTTCCAGTTTGAGTCTGGGAGACAGACACAGGGTTAAAACTTTCCTTTTTGATAAAGCTTGTAGTTAGATCTGGATCAGCCTTAGTTATGCGGCTATAGGCTCAGGCTGCTGGGGGACTTGTAAAATGATGCACTGAGCACTCCTCCTCTACTCTCTCTTTGACTCTCAATGCATTTATTTCCCTCTACTGCTTGTCGTTAACCTTTGTCTGATCTCCCCCATAGATAGTGCTTTATCCTGTTTGCTGTTTGTCATCGTCCTATTTATCATCTTTTCCGTCGTCTGTTTCCCTCACCCCCCCCAACTTGCTGCAGCAGAGGGCTCCCTTCCTGAGCCTGGTTCTGCTAGACTTCTCTTTCTAATAAAAGGGATTTTTTTTCTCCCCACTGTCACTGTGAGTTGCTCAAAGGGGATTGTTGGGGTTTTCATAACACTGCAGGTTATTTACAGTACAATACAGTATGTTGTCTTTGTATGAATTTTGTTGTGATTTGGCACTATATGAATAAAATTGAATTGAAAGGAACCCATGATCAAACTACATTCACTGTACACTGGAAAAGAATACTATCACTACTACTACTACTACTACTACTACTTATAATAATAATAATAATAATAATAAATAATAATTTTGTTTATTGAAGTTTCAAATAATGAGGTCAGTTTACATACAAGTAATCCCTCTGAGCCAAAAAAATTCAGGCTTCAGAAAGATCTAAACTCACCATTTCAGACAGTTTTCTTTTTAAATCTTAGATTTTTATGAGGGTAGATATTGCTCATCATTTCAGGTACACAGCTTTTCTGTGAGCACAGAAGCCACCCCCACCTGCTGTCCATACCTTCTGATTACAAAAAGCAGCCAATCAGAAGAAAGTTGGATTAAGGGAGAGGAGCTAAAGCAGCTTGTTTCTTACAGTGGATGAACTGAGGAGATAAATAAGGATTTTTTTTTTAAAGTATGAATCACGCACAGCTTCTCTAGTAGAGCCATGAATAAAAATTATGGAGGTGGAAATGGGCATCGTAAGTCCACTTTAATAAAATAATGTTACAGTTTCTTCCAGTTCTTCCTGAACAACTCTGATCACCCACTTTATAACATCTTTATGGAACAAAAAAACATCAGTACTGGAAGACTCCTCTCTCTCCGTTGTAAAACGGAGAGATACAGAAAATCATTTGCACCCACAGCCATCAGGCTTTACAATTCTCATACAACTAGCAGATGAGCTGTCAGACATACGAATTTCCCTTTGGGATCAATAAAGTTATTCTTATTCTTAAATATAACCTACCACAGTTTAAGCACATTCTGGCTTGAGTCACAAATACACCAGGTGCATCCAACCAGCGTTGCAAAGGTCAAGCACCAAGTATGGTCCTTTGATTGCCCTCCAAACTCAATCCTACTCATTCATGGGGGCCCGGGCCGGGCCGGCTATATTTTATCGCCTTTGGGGGATTGTGTAAGTCTGTCCTGTTACTCCATCCATCACATTAACGGTGTTGTGCCCGACTGAAGGACAAAGGGGGGTCATAAACTGTGCCTTACTCGTTGCCCTATCCTGCCCACTTGGCATAGAGCCGAGATAGTTTAGGATCAGCAGGTTGGGATGAAGGGATTGGAAGGCCGCATCCGGCCTGAAGGGCAGACGGGGCACAGCCATCGGATTGAGGAATATGCTGGCACAGCAGCAGCGCTCCATCAAACACACACACACACACACAACACATGCTGCGGTGGCAGACGTCAGTGGACTGCAGGGGTGCATGCCAATGAGGAACGCATGGAGCCCACAGGCTCCCTTCACTGAATTACGCAATAGACCTTCACCAGCAGCACGTGAAGGACAACACATTAAGACTTGATGTGGCTTTCTACACATGTAAAGGTAATAGATTAGGAGCACTGCATTGCAGTTTTCACTCTTTAAGTTAAATGAAGTCGGCATCTAAATCATCCACGTGGATGACTTCCATTCTGAGGTAATGTCTATGTTCTATGCATCAATCATGCATTAAAAGATACAAACTGAGGATGTAGTCACACCACATACAAGTTAACATACACAAACAAAATCCAACATCAGCAACAAAATATCATCTGCTATATAATCTGCAAAAATACAATCAACCCTGCACCGAAAACAGCTCAATAAGAAGCACATTGTTTCAATTACAACTCAGTGACTTCAACGGCATTCAAGGTCAACTCTCCCGGCATCTTAAAAACATTAACTCTAATGTGCACTCACCCGCAAGTGTGACAGGGGAAAAGCAAGGTGCATTAAGAGTAAGAGTGAAGAAGGAGTGAGGTTAGAGTTTTAAACTGCTTCACTGACACCAATTTAGTGGTTCAGCTCCAGTGTTTGTGATGGATGGACACAGCAGTGTCAGGCAGAGAAGAGGAGATTTACTCAACAATAATCCAGAAAGAGAAAGGCAATAAAGCAAGACACAGAAAGAAACAATTCTATGCCTCTACCAGCCAGTCAAGCAGGAGTTTACACACGTGTTCAGACTTGTAATGACTTAGAAGGAATTTAATAAGAAGGTATTACGTATATTTATACCAATGCAAAAAAACCCCAAAAAAAACAAATTCTGCAGGAAAGTAAACATTGCTTCAAAAATGGATGCTGCTGCAAAGAAGCTACAAATTCTAAAATGTCAGGGCAAGGTGGGCACCCAAGACTGGTGTTACCAGTTCAGTATCTAAACAAATGTGATGTATGTTCACAATATCTGAGATGGAGAGTGAGAATAATGAGTGAACATCAAGAAACACAGGGAGTGCAAAAGAAAAAAAGAGCCGGGCTGCAGTCTATGGTGACTGATCCTGCTGTGTAACTGAGTGATAAAGCTAGCTCAGCAGCATCCCTCTTATATCTAACCTTCAGGGACAAGTTCTGCTCTGTTGTCTCCACTCTCCCTCCTCCACACTCTGTTAACTGCCGGTTTCTTCTGTTTCTTTGTATTCATGAGCTGCAGTGACTCATTCACAGCTCGTAGGAATGAATGAAGGCGAAAGAGAAAAAGAAAAATGAATTGAAAGAATTGGTGAGATGATCTTCATTGCAGAGGAACTGTACTCGGTCTTACGGCGTTTCTGCTTTTATGCTGCTTTTATTTATCTTTGGTAGTTACCAAGGCACCCAGCTGCCTGTATAGCTGCACGAAGAGAATGGAATTTCAGAGATAAAAATATAATGGCTTCTCGTGACCTTCCATCCCCCCAACCTCTCCTGATCTTGTGTTCTCCTCACCCCTCACCCGTGAGACTCAGCCAGAGCAGCAGAGGATGCAGAGCCACAGGACCTGATGAGAAAGCACATTGCACCTAATGAAGCAGCTCCCCAGTGGTCAAACTAATTAGCACAGATTAATGATTTGATTTAAGTACATTGACAAAATAAAAGGACAGGACTTGCCTCGTCAGTGGGGTCAAAAGGTCGAAGCTGCAACTCACACAACTCCACACATAATGAAACCAAACTCTATGCGAGCGCATTGATGTTTACATGCAGCCCAATGTGAAAATCTCATTTGTTTTGGAATTTATTTCTCTCTTGTGACTGTCCTGCAATAAAGGCTGTAGAGGTATGAGCCTTGCTCTGTAATCCCTCTCTTTCCAGCTCTTTGGCTGGAAGCTTCGTTTCAATGAATTATGTAGCGCTCCACCTGGCCATTAGCCTACACCGCTCAGTCAGCCTCTAAACAAGCCTGGGAATGGATAGCAGGCAGCAACTGAAAGACTTTGGATTTGTATTCAGTGCATTACGTGGGAGCTGCCTAATGTCTAAAAAAGATGCAATCACATTGTCTCGTGAGCGTTACTTGAGCTGTGCCATGTTGATTTATGTAGCATTATACATCATGCATTAACTATTCACTATAGCCTAGGATAATAATTGATTCTCACACCTGCTGTAAAGCAGGCAAAAATATGAATGAGTTATTCTACTTTATTTAATAGCATCCACTTTATGTGATATGTCAGCACAGAATTTTGATTTGGTGCACTGTAGAGTTCCTAAAGCTCTTCAGAAAGTGTAGCTGCAGGTTTTTTTTGATAGATGATCTGTGCGGTGGCTGCTGTTAGAAAAAGACCCACAGAAGGGAACGCTGCTCTATGTATCCCTGTGTTATGGGGATCAGTTCAGTCATGTGACCTCCTCTCCAACCCCGAGAGACAAGAGGAGGAAAAACACAATGAAATAGGGGAATGACGGCATTGTCATGACAACTTGCTGACATAGCAGTGTCTTCTTACAAGTCCTAACCTTACAGTTTCACCCAAAGGGCATGCATACACAAACACACACAGAGGGAGCCCAGTGGGACAAACTGCTTTAATATGCATGAGTTATTTATACGCAAAAAAGGCATGTATCTCCAAATCTATTTGCTATGTGTTGATATTTTTCAGGATGTATTGTATTGTGTTCCCAATTATAATGAAGCGCACATTCATCGTCACAGGCTCGGGGGATGAGTCGCCTCTGCAAGATTGTGCACGTTTTTGCATTTAGCCGCGGGTGAATAATGGGGAAAAAAGTTCTCTACAGGTTCTTGTACAAGTGCTTCCAGTCAAATAAGAATACTAAGGGAGGAGAATGAAATGGAAATCGAGAGACATGCATGAACAGAAACAAAAATGCCAGGGGGTACTTGTGGTAGAAATGTATGAGAATAAGATGTGAAAGGAAAAAAAAAACTGAAACCAACTGCACAACTGTACCAATTATCACTAACTCAGACATCAGAGACAGAGGATATGATACATTTACAACATGCTCACCGTGTTAGTAATGAAATGATAAAATAATGCTTTCAATTGCCAGCTCCTAGTTTCGTCAACCAAAACAGACAGACTACTTATTAATCTCAATGTTAAACACTAATAGCTGGCAGATACTGTTTCTGTTATAACATAAATCTGTGTTGGTTACCCAAACAAAGCACAGCCTCAATTAATTGCATAGCTGTACTGAACATCTTATCTGGACTTGTTTAATGATGCAAATCTGATCTATTAATTCACATATTAATCTTTATATTTATGGAATATTTAATTGTACTAGCACTCTATGAATATTCTAGATACAATGCATGATAATATGCTGAACAAACAAGAATTTTATAATTTTTATTAGTTTTATACTATTTTTTAACTTTGTTTTCATTTGAATTCATATTCAGGTGCAGAAAGTGGTGAAGTTTTTAATGGATTAAGTTGAAAAACTTTGATCTAGCAGTACAGCAGCAAAGGCGCGTACAGACTCAGACCAAAGTCTTTACTGGGAACCTTCTGAACAGCATAATCAAAGCCCTCCTGACTTGGAAATCAACATTCAGGCCACCCATCAGACTTCTGTACCACTTTGCCTCCAGGCATTACTGTGTAAGCCCCTTAAGCAGAGACATGACAAGTCACAAGGAGCACTAAGAACTTGATCAGCATCTCAAGCCTGCCTCCTCCATCCCACCCCCTTCTATGTTGTTTCTATATAACAAGCTATGGGCTTTTGCCTAATCCAGCTGTGAGAAATGGTGGTTATATGGTGCATTATTGATGCATCCAGTGTAAGACACAATAAAGGTAAGTGCAGGCCTATTCATAAATATTCTGTACATGCTGCAGTCGAGTGGCACAAGTTGCATCACTCAGACAAAGTGTTCTGTGTTATTACGTGTTACACCAGTCCTTCGCAGTGTATAGTGCAGGAAAAATTCAAACTGTAATGACTTTTTCATGCAAGCTGCTACATGCAGGGGTTCCCCAAGCTCACTTTGCAAAATCAAATATTTAGAAAATGAGAGAAAAGAGAACGAAGGGGTTTTCTCTATTTTTAGCTGCTCCTCAGCTGCAGCAGAGAGCCTGAGGTACAGTAGTCAACCACCCAGTGAGGCAACACTTGCCAGCCATGAATGCATACACTTTTATTTATTCATTTGTATTAAGCATAAGAAAAACATCCTAAAAGATGGGCATAAAGGATATGAACTGTTTTAATCAGAGTGTCACCAAAGTCCGCAAAGAAATAGTGGTTGCAGCATGCAAGTGCTTTCCTGAGGGAGCCAATCCACCCATACACAGCTTCACGTTAGTGTGCATTAGTGGCATCACAGACCCCATTTCTGACACCAAATGACCATTTTCTGCTGATTCCATTGCTGTCCTAAGGCTCCTAGACCTGCACTGGCAGCAAAAGTCCTCAAATCTGCTGCTGCTGATCTAGAAAAATCTACTCAAGGGGCTGAAGGGATGAGAAAGCACAGACGAAAAGAATGCATAGAATGGGTAAAAAGAAAAATTAAATAAAAAAATCTCAAAATCAACTGGGGGCATGGTGAGCCCAGCAAGTAATGCACATCAGGACTCAGCTCAGCTGCCCACTCTTCCGTGATGCATTAAAATGTGTGACTAGGCCTCTAATGCAAATCTGTCCTGTGCGAGATTTAAAGTCTGAGTTTAAGTAATGCATGGGAAAACAAAAGTGCTTAAGTGTGAGTTCCTTTCTTAGAACCACTTAACATTTACCTGAATTGCATTACTGTTATTTATTGGTGACTAATGTTGTATTTTTTTTTTAAACAATCAGTATTTTATGCCCTCCTCCCTTCAGGCAAACATGAAAAAGCACTGTACACATTACACATTTGCACTTATTTAATACTTATGAGTAAGCCATGATTCACTTCTAACTTCAGCTGTGACACTGCAGCAGCTGCAATGGCGTTTTTGCGAACGCTGTTACATTTGAAAATCTTTCTTCTTCACAATCTGCCCTCGTGACAAGCCAATCAAAGCAACACAGTTCTCTTTAAATGGCTTAGTGATGAAATGTCATTCAAAGGCACAGCTCAAGAGAAACGTATTAATTCCACTGTGCCTCCTCCCTTTCACCTTACTTCCCTTACTCTCAGAAGTCTTTCACATGCTGCCACGTTTCGCAAATCCTTTTACTTAACGGTCTAATCCATCATCTTCTTTGGATTCTCCTCTTAATCCATCTTTCTTTGTGACTTCTCCTTCATTCACTTTACAAGATTTGAAAAGAAAGTATACAACAAATTGTTTATCCAAGGCTAAATGGTTATGATTAATAAGTGAAAAGGTTCCTATTGGTGATGAAACCTTCTCTAAAAAGTAAAAAAAAGTTCAGGTCAACACCTTGTAAATAATCGGAACATTAGAGCAACGTGCAGAGACAGTCATTACTGTTCAGACTTTTTTCACCCACTTTTTGGCTGAGCTGTTAACTCAACAAATTTCTATTCCAGGTTTGGATTGGATTAGTTGCCAGATTTATGAGATTAATGGTACATTTAAAGCCCGTAAAGGTCTGTCTAGGTGACGGCGCTGTGCTGTGACTTCGTGAATTGTCACATAGAGAAACTTCTGACCAGAACTGTAGCATCCAGGACATTTGAGGAGACCTTTACAGTACCTCCCTTTCATTCCTCCCTGCCAACAGAAACATACTGGGGAGGGCTCCCAGATCCAGCCTGAAACACAGTAAGCTGTGTGTTTGCCTGTGCATAGATAATGTTCCAGCATTTGAGAGGGTGGCAGATAATCTTTCAGCTGATGAGTGGCCATGAATGAGGCATCTGGGCCGAGGGTAGAACCACATTACACTTGGTGAAGCTGTGAATTCATTACAGCAGAGAGCACGGAGGGGGCTTTGGTTTTTAGCATGCCGCAAGCTGGCACCTGCAGCGTTTCAGCTTCTCTCAGTGACAGACATGGCACGGCAATCTGCTCCATGGTTAAATCTTCAGGCAACATGAAGAATTTGGCATCCTCGGTACATCCTCCACTGAGACTAGTACTTCTGCTACTCCTTTAAACCACAAAGAATGCTCATTCCAACTCGAGAGCTGATTTAAAAAGTTTTGTTCATACTTAAACTAACGTTTGTAATAGTTAACATTCTCCCCTTTATATCTTAGTGATTTATCAAGGGAGTTTTTCCTTCCCACTGTTGCTTGCTCATAGGGGATCGTCTGATTGTTGGGGTTCTCTCTTCTCTCTGTATTATTGTAGGGTCTTGCAGGGTCTTTACCTTACAATTTAAAGCGCCTTGAGGCGACTGTTGTTGTGATTTGGCGCTATATAAATAAAATTGAATTGAATTGAATTAATCAGACACTCTAGGCTTATTCTTAAACAAAAAATCCTGCTGTTTTTATTCCTGCAGGTGTGTTTTGCATTTTACGGCCATGTAAGAACTCCTGAGACAATTGGATTTACTGGTATCTTGAAGGATGAGAGGCGATCTAATGAGCTCTTAACCATGAACCTCGTCGTGTGAATAAAATTAACACAGGAGAAGACAACGAGAGGATGTAATGATTACATAGCACAGGCATGCTTTTACTCAGATTTCATTAATTTGGTGTTACGCAAGTAAGAAACGGACTCTGCTCTTCAGCAGTGTCTTCTACACACTGTGGCGTGTGAGAGTATGAAGCCATACTTGACGCTGATGATTCTGCCCCCTTTGTTTTTTGTTTGTTTTTTTGTTTACACTGTATGCTTGCAGGAAAACCAAGTGTAAAGGCCTCCTGCAAACACTTACCCACACTACCAGCAACTCCCAAAGCCCTCAAATCTCACCCACCCCCCATATGCAGGTGCATATTCACATATATACACGAGTACTCCCCCTCCCCCAGCCAAGCATCCTGCCAGCTCTCAACAGCTGCTGTCTTTCCAGTCATACCCAAAGCCTACTGACTCCTTAAAACTACCCCCCCACCACCCCCCCAAAAAATGTAAACAGGAACAAAAGTGTGAAAAATTAACATTTTTGTAGCATAAAGTGTCTGTGTTAAGCAGAGGAATCCTTCACTGTACCTGTATGCCCTTCCCAACCCACTAACCTCCCCACATAGAGCAAACTCAGCTGCTGCCAACATCTGAGGACGACTCTTGTCAAAACACTGCTTCTTCAGTGAACTGTATCACCGTTACATGTGCAGCCTATTAGTCTGTGTTGCATAATGCACAACCAGATTAATGCTATATTTACAGGCATAACAGAGCCTGGCAGCATCACTGCAAGAGACAGATGAAAACGCACAGCAAAATTCACCCCAGTCTGCATGTCTGTCAGGCAATGTTTTGGGTCATAATGCATTATTTTTTTGGCGCTTCTGCATGCGTGCGATTGTGCATGTGTGTCCAACAGGATTAGGTCAGAACGCGTTTAAAGCCATCCATCTCCTTCAGAGCAGGCTCTGGGAAGCTCAACACAGGATTTCCACGTCAGGTTCAATGCCATCATTAAGA
>VUQS01077620.1:19321-29810 GCA_015108495.1 Heterochromis multidens
TCAGCCAACAGATCTCATCTTTATAAGACAGAGGAAACAGCAAAACCCCCCAAAAAGCGACGTGAAATGTACACTAATGTCACCATTTGCTCTGAAAGTAGAGGCGAAGTTTAGATGCTGTGCCTATTATATTACCCCAGAGATGTGGGGCCGGAGCTGAGAAATGGAGTGATGGGCCCTACTATGTATGCATGCAGACACAAAGACATACATCATACACTCTCTCTTAAACATGTGCATGCCTTCTCTCTCTCCAAGGACACCAGAAGTACCCTTCAATGTAAACCGCATTGTCCTACAAAAGAGAGCAACTCCTCCCCTCTGAGGCAGAACAAATTGAGATGGGGTTTATAATAATGGGTTTTGGGGGGGGGGGTAAAGCACCGCAAGGTAAGTTTAAGGGGAAGCCTCCTCTAGATGTAGGTTAGAAAATTAATTTCTGGGTGAAAAAAATGCAGTCCCGTAGTAAGATCTCTCATTCTTCCTCTGTTTAGGTTACACTCAAACTAACAAGAAAGCAAGATATTACATGATAAGCCATCGCCTTCTTGACTCCGAAAGATAAGAAAATTACCCAAAGCACGTGGATACAACTGAAACCCAGTTACCATGGTTATTTGAGTATCTGCAATACAAATCAAGTACATTTTTCCTGCTTATCTGCGCCCTCTGGCATGTCAAAACATGTCTCTGTTTTCCCAAACAATGCTTTGCTGGAGTGAACAGATTATCCCTCTGTGAGTCCTCTCAAAATAGCCATCAAGGTCACCAGAGCAAGTGCTGCTTTTGATGGAAATCTGTATGAAGGGATGTCTTGAGTAGGACGACTCAGGAAGCCTTTCGAGCTCTAATGCATCTGCTGTAGAATACCTTAGAAGGATGAAGGCAGAGCAAGTTGGTGAGACCGTTTGCGCCTTGTTTTTGTGGATGGTTCAATAGCTATGCTGCATTGGGTGCCTGTGATGAAGGGATCTGATCAATACTGGGTCTCGAGGCCACAGAGCAGGCAGCAGAGAGGAGTGATGCTCCATAGGCTGTGCAATTTTGTAATACAGGGAGCCAGTGTCAGCACTGTGTGGCTAATGATGTGAACCCATTTCAGTGGTGAAATATGCACAAATTTAAACATACTAGTAGCCAGCTGTCAGTGAAACAGATGCTCATGCACGCCAGTCAACATATAATCATTGATGAGATATTTGGCAGTTTTGAACAGTTATGTAAATAACAACATATTCTCTATATCTCTGCACGCCATTTTTCATCTTTCTCTGATATTTTTAGTGTAAACTATCAAAAATGTAATGAACAGATTAAATGAAACAAAGGTTACTGGGTTAGTGGCCATCTGCAATAGACTGAGGGGTGCCCCATGTCCCAGTAACCCAACTACAGTGCACATTGAGGATTACTCTAATCATAAGCCACTCCCTGAGCTGTTTAGAGTATGTGGTATATGTATATAAATCCAATCAATCTGAGCAAACCCATTAAGAGGCCGGTAAAGCCCCAACATAGATAAATGAGAGGAAACCTGTGAAGAAATGAATAATTTAAGGAGGAATACAACAACACAAGAATAGACAAACCACGCACAACCTCATCTTTTCTTGCTTCTTTATATGCACACAAAGCTAAGCACTATTATGCAGAAAACGCGCGCACACACAGAGGCAGCACTGGCCGATTAATCATAAGCAACCTAGTTCTGCTTCTTGCTACACATTCATCTCTCATGTGCCCCTGGCCCAAGGTTGACTTTGCAGTCTCCGTATTTACCTCAGTGTGGTGCACAGGTCGCATGGCGTGGAGATTAAATCAAAAGGACAGAGCATGGGGGGGATAAACTCTTCAGGTATAAAAGCATGCATGGTAAACATCACAAGACCCAACAAATTAAAAAGCAGTCTTCTAAATCTCTCACAATATGAAATTATAACCCAACAGCCGTTCCCAACATCCAATCCAATGGAATGAAATAAGCCTGGGTAACCAATGCTAACTGTGTTACAAACACTGACTGTGTAACCCAGCATCTCTGCATTCTTCCAGTCACACACCAGAACTGCACCGTTTAATTCTGAAGTTGTTCAAGTCTAAAAAAGCAGTCTGTAAACTCTACATATTTATTTAAATAAATTCAGCCGGTCTGGGCTCTGTAAAACCAACTAAGTGCTTTTGTGTTCAAACATAGTTCCTTGACTTTTTGCAAATGTCAGTCATGAGCAAGGAAAATAAAACTGGATTAGAGGATGGAACATATTTATCCTCTCTGACTGCAGTGCCTCCTGTTCTACTACTACTTACCCAAATACAGAGATGCATTTTCCTTCTTCACATTGTCGTCCAGGTAGGTTGGCCCCAGGGTGTAGATTGGCGTTGACCCCATACCCACGAGTATCTGGGCACAGATGAAGAGTGCCACGTACAGGTTGTGCTCATTGCCCTCCTGGTCACGAGGGCAAGATGCCACGTCAAGCAGTTCACGGCCGCTGTTGTTGCCGCTCTGGCAGAGGCCTTCGTGGCCTGCTGAGGAGTTAATCTCTTGGATCTGGTAGGGTGGTGAGATGAAGTGGGGAAGGGAAAACAATGCTGCGCCTACAGCAATCACAACACCCCCCACAGCCAGCCAGCGTGGCCTCTGACCTCTACCGCCAAAGTATGAGATAAAGACGACCACCAGCAAGCTGCCGATGTCAAAGCAGCTGACCAGCAGGCCGGACTCGGAGCTACGCAGACTGTAGCGCTTCTCAATGGTGGTGATGACACTGCTCAGGTAGCCCGAAACCATCAGGGACTGGATGAAGGTCAGGTAGCACATGCAGAACAAGAAGCAGCGCGAGTCGCTCAGGATGACCCGCACATACCTTCTGGCTGGGATGTGGATAAGGCGGGTGAGAGAGAAACCAAGTTTTTTGCCACCGGAGCCTGTAGCCCTGTGGCCCTCCACAGGCAGAGAGCTGCTGAGCCCCACCATGCTGGACACAGAGGGGGAGAAGTCTGTTCTGGAGGAGGGGGACTCTGCCTGACTAGAGTCTGGGGTCTTAGGCTGGAGCCCGCAACTGTCCTCCACTGCCACACAGGTGTGGGCTGTGCTGACCAGCCGAGGCTCAGCAGCCTTGCCATCCTGTCGACAAGGTCCATTCAGGATGGGTAGACTTTTGGACTTGAAGCAGTTCTCTGGCTCCATATATTGGTCCTGGAGCTCACAGATCTCCAGAGACTCAGACAAATCACTCACAGTTTCATCATTGTCCAATGAAGCCATGGCGCAGCTGGAGTTTTAGCTTCAGTCGGCCCCTGGCTGCACTGACAAGTCTGCCAGTCAGTAACTAGTGCCACATGAGGACAGTGTGGAGCTGCTGCAGGGCTGTGCGCTGGAGAGAGGACTGCCCTGCCAGTGAGACTGAGGCAGACTGAACTCCTCTAGTTATGTGCATGTTTTATTCCACATCCCTACTTACAGCAGCGCTGCTCTGTCACAAGTAGCCTCCCTCAAAGCAAAACATCAGGCTCCTAATATGCTTACAAGCCACAAAACAATCCTGATAGTGGTAGCTTGACTGAACACAGAAAAACATCACCTTATTGAGCTTAAAGAAAAACTGGAGGTCATCAATGGACTTAGTTATTGGCAACAAATTTCCTATATGATTAAAATGTATTCAATAACACAAAGATGCTGTCATAATGATTTTCTTATCTAGGATTCCATGTTGATCTTGATTTTATGGCTCTTTGTTAGATGGCAACATTGCTTCAAAGCTTTCTTTTGTTTCCTTTGTCCCATTGCTGTGCAGCATCCTAGAAAAAAAAAAAAGGGAAAGAAAAATTTCATCAACAATAGCTACTTCCAAATTGGATACATTTATACAGGCCTAAATACAGAATACAACCCTTTTCTCTTCTGTCAGTCTGGTATTACAGTTCGTCTACACAGGATTATACCAGTCGCCTTGTAAAGCTTAACTGCTACACAAGACAAGAAAATATTTCATAACAAAAATAAAACTAACCCACACTAGCAAACACTGGTGTCAAGCTGTCGCGGCGGTTAGGCGAAATAAAACCCAGCTCCCCTTTGTCAAAACGAGAAATATAGCAAGAGAACAAAAGACCATGCTGTTCACAAACGTCTCAGTCATGACTTTGAAAAGAAATAAAAACCCGATTCAACCCCGAAATAAATATTACTGTATTGAAGCTTAGAAAAAATCCGACCTTGGGCCTAAACGACAAATGAGTATTTATTATAACTTTAATGAAAGACTCAGAGGCTGGAATACTCACACAGGACTGAGGGAGGTAGCCTGTTGTTCTCTACGGAGCAGCCACACAGTGAATGAATCTGTGTGTGCTGCGAAGGCTCCTGCTGCTGGAGATGCCTTTACAGACTGTCGGAAATTATAAAAATCAGAGTTTGGAGACTGAAACAGTGCAGAAAAAAAAGGATGACAGGTTTCTCATTTTTATAACGTCAGGTCATAAAATGAAAAACGCTCTAAAAAGAAATATGTTTGAGATGACTACACGGAGGTTTTTGCTCGTCATGTATACTCAATGTTAATATTGCAATTGAAGATTTACTTTTTCTTAAGTTCATAACTGAAATTAGTGCTTTGTTTGTGAGTTCTGGGATATTACAGGACTCGACCTCTGCGCTTTAAGTTTTCATCATGAACACAAATCTAAAGGCTGATCATCTCATTTACAACTATCCAACTGCGAGGTAAAATCCAACAATTTGAACGCCTCAGACTGTTGGGGGTGAATTGTTTTTCCCATTGCAGCCATATTGGGATTTGTAGTTTCTTTCATAAGTCCAACTTCCGTCTATGTCCCTGCTTGATTATACAAATAACGGAACTCAGTAACAGGGCTACCTTCAGATATACGGTACATGGACTGCTCCTGTAAATTCGCCTGCATGTAAATTTGCTTTCATTTAACTTAGATTGCACTAGCACTGCGACTTCATATTCCAGCATGCTTGTCAGCCCATATGGCCACTGGTTTAGTGCACGACGTCATGTGGACAGCTGGGACCCTTGCTGACATAGCAGTGATTGACTGGGATTGACAATGGCCTCTGAGCCTGCCACTCTCCCTGAAGCCATAAATTTAAAAAACATCCAGCGAAGTCATTTCATTTCTTTGGAGAATACTGCCACTACCACTCTGTCACTGATGAAAAGTGCCTCACTGAGGCAAAAACAGGCAAAATTTCCAGATAGAGATATATATATATATATATATATATATCTCTATCTGGAAATTACATGGGAAACATCTGTGCTGAAGGCTTTCCTTTTTTAGAAACTTTAGGCCGGCATGTCAAAAAGATGGATGCTATCCTGGTGGTCATTAATTAATTTCCTGGTCTACGGGCTACATCAGTCCTTTCCTCTTCTCATTCGGATGTCTTTTAGCTCCTCTGTGGAGGAGCACAACTCTCATAGATAGGCACAGACATAATGTCCAGGCTTAACGTTTAATATTTTGTGATGTCCTGACATTGAAAGTTTCCTGTCAGTATTACTACTATGCAGTCCACCATGTATGAGAAGCATCATGGTTCATCAGAGGCCTCTGTCACCTTTGTTTAAGGGGTTTTCATTTCTGGCTATCAGCATTCAGCAAACTAATCAATATGACAAACCACCAAAAATGAACATCAGCATTAAGGGATGTGAGGAATTATTTAGCTGGCACTAAATCCCTTTGTGTAGCGCTATTAGATCTTCAAGTATAGTCATACAATAGGAGCATTGATTACAGAGACTACACTCTGAATTTTCTTTTTTTAAAATTTTATAATAAATAAATAAATATAAAATCTAGTTTTGCATGAGTCTCTGAACCCTGTCTAGTGTTTATTGTTAACATTTGTTCAATTTACAGTACTATGCTTCTTTATATTTTGTTAGGAAAATGGGAAATAGGTACAGTGATTTGTTGAAATATATGCAAACGTATATTGAAATACAGTATATAAGGCAAAAACAGAGTTTGTGCAATTCTAACAAACGTGAAAGTCAGTATTTGGTATGATTGCCTTTATTCTTCAACACAGCCTGAACTCTCTTAGGCAGCTTTCTTGTCATTTCTTTAAGTAGTCTTCAGGAATAGTTCTCCAGGCTTCTTGAAGGACATACAAAGCTCTTCTTTGGATGTTGGCTGCCTTCTGTCAACATGATCCCACACTGCTTCAATAATGTTGAGGTCCAGGCTCTGAGGAGGCCAATCCATGACTGATAGTGTTCCACTGTGTGTTTTACCACCCAGGTATGCTTTTGTGAAGCATACCTGGAGGCCAGATGTATCTCTCAGGTCCTGTGTCAGGTCTTTGCTGGATTTTTTCCTGTTTCTTAAGGACATGACTTTCAGATCCTGTTCATCTGCTGTAGATAGGTTTTTAAGCCTAACACTTCTTCTTTTATCCTCCACTTGTCCAGTTTCCTGAAATATTTTAAGAACACACTGCACACCATGATGAGATATGCCAGGTTTTGAGCTAATAGCTCTTTGGGAATCACCTTGTTGGTGCAAAAATACTATTTTTTGCAAAAACTGTGTTTTCTTTAGCATTTTCCAAAAGCCAATGTCCAAAGGAAAAAATTAAAAGACCTTCAGAAAGCCTGGAGAACTATTGGTCAAGACCACTTTGAAAAATTACAAGGAAGTTTGGCTAAAATATAAAATAATGAGGGGGGGGTGGCTCATCATTTTTAAATAGGAATGTAAGTTTTTAAACTTTCAAAAAAGTCTTTAATTTTAATGTAATTTTCTTCGTAACTTCTAATCACCATATTGTAATCTCTTACAGTAACTCACAGATCTAGATTTATCTTTCCTGGTGCAGAAGCCTTAAGGCAGATAGTTAATGCCCAAAGTGATGATGAAAATTGAGGCGGACTTATTCTTTTTTTGCATACAAAATGACTGAAATTAATTCAGTTAGAACATTTCAGAGTATCTGTCACTGATAAAGGAAACAGCATGGGTATGATAAACATAAAGAGTATTCCTGTATAAAATATAATGACCATTTTAGCCACTAAAGTTGTTTGGTTGCTTCGGGTTAACCTCTGACTTCTGAAGTTAGCAAATCTTAACAGAGCAAAACAAAACATTGTTAAAATCCCCTTCACTTTGGCTTTTGCCATTCTTAAGCCCTTTAAAAGCTCAGCTAATGTTCCAGCTCTATAAAAACACGAAACACACAAAATTCTTCACTTTTTACAACCATAGGAATTAAGAGATTCAAACTGACCTGTTAATGACTCTAAAAAAGAGGCTTGTTAATTAAAACAGTTACTTCTACAGAAGTTTGTTTGTTTGATTGACAGGAGCAAAATAATATCATCCTCCTCCTGCCCATCTTTAAGCTTCACTGGGAGTTTTCTGGCCACAGTAACTGGCAGAGATGGCGGCAAGATGGCGAGAAATGAGATGTGAGCCCAATTTTTAGAAAGCTCTGAGTGACATCACAGGCGCTACATTTGATTTGTCCTTATCTATGTGATCACTGGCTTTTTCCATAAATTGCACTGACAATAACGGTAGTGTACTCTACTCAAATAAAGAAAAGAGACCAAAGCTGTTCAATAAAGGGTTCAAAGTGGTCAGAATGTCAAAAGAAGGCAGTTATTTCCATCTGCAACCAAATATTAATTGGCAGCATGGCTCCGCCTTTCCAGCTGCAGAAAAGAACATCTGTGGCAACAGATATGTGACATTCATCAAGTCAGACACAGCATGAAAGGGAGAGGTGGGGTGGGGATGGGTTGCAAAGCAGTTTGCAGGTGTGCAGACACTGTGGGGAAGCTAAAGCAGCTTAAAGACTCTCCCCTCTATGTGAGACTGACCACCTAGATGTGTGGGAGGCCCCTGGGGTGGACTGGCTGCTTGTCCAAGGTGTGCCCCACCTTCAGCACAATGTCAGCTGGGATAGGCTCCACCAGCCCTTGACCGTATGCATGCAACACTCTTTATCCATAGGTGTTATGACCCAGGTTATAGTCTGTATTGATTGTGTGTCTTCATTCCTCCCTGCCTGAGGGTGGTGCTGTCCATCCTGCTCTGTGATTTCTGTGTAAGCTCCAGGTGCCAGCTGGCCATTGGACGAAGTCTGGAGGCACCTCCTTTAAATTGGGGCCTGACCACACCTACTTTCTAACCCCTAACCAGACTGAGGTGTGTATCATAGAGTGTAGTGTTGTGTGCACATGTTTTTTTAATCTAAAAAAGCTCAATTAGCGATTTCGTAGATATTGTAAATATCTTTTTTTTAAAGCAGTCCTGGTACCTTTCTGTCTATGTTAGGGAGGCAGGTAGGAGGCCTGTATTTTCTTTTCGTTTTCATGGTGATAGGCAAGTTCTTTTTTTCTCTCTCTCTCTTTTACTAGAATTTTGTTTGTTATTTTAGCCATGCCCACCCTGACGTCATCTGCCTGTAAAAAATATTTGGACTGCAAATTTTGCTGTGGCGCTGGCCCTTCCTTGAGAGCAAGGGAGTCAAGTCTATGCTCTGCTCTGGTTTCCTCTAGGCAATGTAAGGAAAAACCTTCCCAAAATCCTTTTAATGTGTAGCAATGATAAGAAATCAGAAGTGAAGAGAGGAGCTTCAGCCTAAAGCAGAGGAGTTCAAGTGTCTCGGGGTCTTGTTCACAAGCAGTGGGAGAGCAGAGTGGCAGATTAACAGATCTATTGGTGCAGTGTCTGCAGTGATGTGGACACTGTACAAGTCTGCTTTGATAAAGAGAGAGCTGAGGGTGAATTCAAAGCTGTTGATTTACTTTTCAATCTATGTTCTTGCCCTCACCTATGGCCATGAACTGTGGGTGGTGACTGAAAGAACAAGACCATGCATGCAAGCAGCAGACATGAGCTTCCTCTGAAGGAAGGCTGGGCTCAGCCTCTGCATCAAAACAAGTCAATTGATGTCGTTTGGGCATCTGACTAGAATACGTGCAGGACACTTCCTAGGTCAGGTGTTTTGAAGGAGACTCCTGGGTAAACTGAGTACACGCTGCAGTCTCTCAGCTGGTTTGGGAAATGTTTCTGGGTTCCTCCCAGTAGAGCTGGTGGCCCATGGCCTGGATAAATGTTCGTAAAGGGTAAATGGATGAGTGGACAGAGAAACAGTGAGTTTAAATATAAGAAAATAATACAGATCTGGGACCATGTTGAGCAGTTAATACCAATAAAACATGAAACTTGCCAAAGGTAGGTGATAATTAGAGACAGTTTTTTAAAAGAGAGGCACAAAAACGTAAACACAAACATCGATTCTTCTCAGTTTATTCTCCAATTCAGCTCTGAAAACTCAATCAGTGCCTCCATATCGACCTAAAACCAGCTTAACTCCTCAAAATTTGATATTTTGAACAGCCACAATAAAGAGCTCAGTAAAAAACAGAACGCTGGAAAGCGAAGACAGACAGCGAGTCAAATGATTCCCTTTGCTGTTTCCAGCAACCTTACATGAGTGAATGCTGATTCACAGCCTGGCGGTGTGTTCAGGAGTGGCTGGAGACACAATCATATTAATAAGTGATCCCCACAGTGCTGCGATGTGTTCTTCATTAGTCTCTGCTCAGCTATAAAAGGCAAAAATTGATTATCTCTGCAACACCTTCAAAACCTTGAGGTTTGTGTTGTTGCAGCTGAGCAGGGGGAAAAAAAACCTCTCCAGGCAAGCTGAAGCAGAAGGATGAAGATCGATTTCTTTTTTTTTTTTTTTTGTGCATTGAGAAGCTTGTATTTGTGGAATTGCTGTCCTCCTCAAGCTAAAAGACTATCTACAAAGATCTACAGAGAGCTTCTTAAGACTTCAGGGCTTGTTCAAAGGTCCTTTGCAGAGACCAAAGGTTCATGGATCAGAGGAGTTCCCCAAGGAGCCATCCAAGATTCACAGCAAAATATGAAAAATAGCTTTTACTTCTTATGAAGTTCATGTGTTAGTAAGAAAAATTGCTCATACCAGAGTTGGAAAAAATTGTATTCACTTTGTTTGGACATTTCAGTGCTACTGCTTAAAGGGGACATCTCATGCAAGAATTTTTAACATATTTTTTTACATGTGCTCAAAGTGTAAAAAACCCATCAAAAACATTAATTAATTAATTAATTAATAAAGACTATGCCCTCATTTCTTCATTTTCTCAATCCAAAAGTGTGTAACTGAAGTCCTTCAGGTCTGTAGCTTGTGACATTTACATGGGATAAGCAGGTTGTTCCCTCAATAAAATGTCTCAGTTTTACAAAAGAAAGATGTTACCATTATCTATGACTGTATGCCTACATATATCTATAAAGCTAATGGGTAATTTATGACTGATTTGAAACCAATTAACAAGTTGATTTGTTTTATGCTACAGCACAGCCAAAACATGTTGTGATTATAGACAGTATAAAAGAAGCATGTAGCTGCTGGGTATGGAAAATGAAGCCATTGTGGAAATGCCTTAAACCTCCTTTTTTTTTT
>VUQS01077620.1:30047-44280 GCA_015108495.1 Heterochromis multidens
AGGTGGTTGCTAGGCATGTATAATTCAACTTCTGTGGATATAAATAAGATGTTACTGTCATGAAATTAGGATGCTTTCATAAGGTGTTGTAGGTGCATGAAGTAAGTACATACAGTAAGTCAATTTTATTTATATAGTATATTTAAAACTAAAGAGCTTAACAGCAAAAGAAAAATTAAAAAATGTAAAATAAATAAAAGGGTTCCAAAAAATTCACACTACACACATTCACACTATTTACATAAAATAACACACACACAGTTCCAGAGATCAGCTGCTTCCAAAAGTATGACAAAAAAAAGGTACGTCTTCATCTTAGATTTAAAGACGGTCACAGCTGATGCATTTCTGAGGTCACTTGGGAGATCATTCTAGAGTCTTAGTGCAACAACAGCAAGGTCACAACCCCCTTTTGAAATCAGCTTTGACCACAGGACGGTCAAGAGTGATTGTGAAGCAGACCTTAATGATCTTGAAGGAGTGTATGGATGCAGCATATCACACATGGAGGTGCAAGACCATTTAAGGCTTTAAATACAAACAGTAACACTTTATACTGCATTCAGCCGTGCACAGGGAGCCAGTGCAAGGCTGCCAACACTGGTGTAATGTGATCTCTCTTTTTTTGTCCCAGCAGTAATCTGGCTGCAGCATTTTGGACTAATTGTAAATGAGCAAGAGATGATTGACTGACTCCAGTATACAGTGCAGAACAAAAGTCCAGTCTAGATATAACAAAAGCATGCATAAAAAAGGCTAAACACAGTTCATTTTAATCCATGCTAGGTGGTTAACAGGCAACATGATGGAGTCATAATATATCATGTATAATTCAACTTTCTGTGTCTTTTGTCCTGTCTTCCTCCCCTCACCCCCAACCGGTCGCAGCAGATGGCTGGTTCTGCCGGAGGTTTCTTCCTGTTAAAAGGGAGTTTTTCCTTCCCACTGTCGCCAAGTGCTTGCTCATAGAGGGTTGTCTGATTGTTGGAGTTTTCTCTGTATTATTGTAGGGTTTTTACCTTACAATATAAAGTGCCTTGAGGCGACTGTTGTTGTGGTTTGGCGCTATATAAATAAAACTGAATTGAACTGATTCGGGCATCTTAATTGTGTTTGTGGTGTTGCCTTTAGGAACATCTTTAAAGCAATGAAAAATAACATATGTGTGTTTAATTGTACTAACAACTGTCCAGTGAGTCTGTGCTCCAGTATTGGTGTGTCAAAGTCAAGTATTTTGTTTAAGAGTATCAGCTGGTATCTGTGTCTATGGATGCACCTTGCTAACCAAGCTTGCTAGCATTAGTAGTCCATGTTCTTGCTCAGAAATGGTCACTTCTAACTCCAGATTTGAAGCCAAGATGGCAACAGCCA
The DNA here is from genome assembly GCA_015108495.1 of Heterochromis multidens. Taxonomy (NCBI): domain Eukaryota; kingdom Metazoa; phylum Chordata; class Actinopteri; order Cichliformes; family Cichlidae; genus Heterochromis; species Heterochromis multidens. The sequence goes on from VUQS01077620.1 coordinate 31,419, forward strand.
TAATACTAAAGTCAGGGCTTCCAAACAGGATTTCGCAAGCCAAATGGGTGAAGTCACACTGGCTGTGTCCATCTTTTATATGCAGTCTATAATCAAGACAATTAAGTGTTGCATCCCAATGTATTAAGGTGGATACAGATTTTACAAGCAGGACTCTCAAGCCATCAAGCTCAAATTATCTGCATAGCTAGATACCACTGGAGGCAAGAGAGAAAAAATATTTTTTGTCATTTGCGTTAACCTTTAAAGATTAGACAGCACAGACTTTAATTTTGCAAAAGCTGCCCTAAAGACAAGATTAGGCTTACAATTATAGTGCCCACGTTATCATAAAAACTATCTAAATGGGAACAGTTTCAGCTTGAAAGGAAGCAGCAAGACTAAGAATCAAAGCAGATTCTTCACAGCTTCTGAACTGAAAGGAAGCTTCTGCACATCCATCACTTAAAAACATAATATAAGCTTAACAACACACTCATATACATGTGTACATGCACACCACCGATCTGCCATCATAGAAGAGCTCTTAGAGTATTGTCCATCCCGAGAGGCCGCAGTTGGTCGGTGGCTGATATCTGGGCTCCATACATTTTTAATGAGGCCTCTCACTTTCTCCACAATAGGCACTATACCACCAGACTGCAGTGCGTCAACACATCCTAGTGCTACCCGCAGACAGGCGCGCACAAAAACTCATATACATAAACAAGACAGCTATCACTTTGTGATAGTCCTTGTTTTCCCCATTCTTCTTTTCACACACACCAAATCATTCCTTCACACATTCTGCTGAGAGGTACAGAGGGGTAAAGAAGTGTTAAATGAAAGGTAGCAGTGTGTGTGCAAATGTGTGAACTATACCCGAGCCTGTGTACAACGTGTGTGAGAGAGTACTTTCCTAGCAGGATGTGTAGTATTGATTAGTTTCTGGCGATTTCCCTCCCGTCAAAGCCTCCCCACCTCCAGACTGTCTGCGGGCTCCCAACTGAAAAGGCCACTTTACACACATTTCAACACTAACAGCAGCTGAGGACAACATATCCACTGACTGCCTCATGTTGTGTACAAATCCTTAGCAGCTAACCTCACTGCAACTGAACACAGCATTGATTTTCATAATCCTTAGCCTCAAATTTCACTGTAATCCTTTGAAAAACTGAGCGAGAGAGGCAAATAGACAAACAGACCAAGAGAGGGAGATGTGGAGACAGAGAGCAAAACAGTAACGATACAACGCAAAGGTAAAGAAAAGAAAATATACAATAAAATCCAGCAAACACAAACAGCAAAAATATATCGCAGTGCTCTGTGGCAATAAATGTTATGAGTCCAGTAATCATTGATGGATTACTAAACTGGTATACTGGGCACATGCAAACAACGTACAGGTGCTAGATCAAAACACAAATTGAAGACAAAAGATTGTCACAAAGCAGAAGAAGCTATTTACAGACATAAACACATTCATCACCCAGGTGGATGTGATGTGTTATCTTCATAAGATGTACTCGTAGACTGCACCTGTCAGAGCAGAGCTGGATAACACAGCCCGATATTCCCATAAGGAGCAAAACATGCATGTATGGAAAAAAAAGCAAAACTACATATTGATAAATGACAACACTGCTCTGTCAGTACAGTAATCTCTGGGCCATAAGTCACTTTTAACATTTAATGTAAGAAATGAAATCTAATGTCTATCAGGAGATGCAAAGTGACCACAAAGAGTTGTAAAATAACAAAACAAAAAGACTATAGAAATTATGCAATGCTTATAAAGGGATGTAAAATAACTACAAAAAGGTCCCTAAAGAGATGCAAGCCAACATCAAAAACACAAGAACTACAAAAAGTTAGAAGATGACTATAGGTGGAAGTAAAACAACCACAGACAGACTCAAAACCTCCATAAAGAGATTCAGAACAATGACAAAGGGACAAATAAAGTCTAAGAAAAATTACAAAAAACCCCTATAAACCACACCTGGGCATTGTACTGCCCCCAAGTCCCCCCCGGCCCTTTGGTTGTCACTGACTGACCTGCATGAGGTCAATGGGAAATTTGGATTCAAACTTAAATAAGTATACATCATGCAGACTGTACCATTTCAGCCACTAAACACTCTTTGTTTTCATTTTATTTGACTGCTATTTCTTTTCTTTTTAAATTTACAAATGTATGTGTGTGCAAGTAAATGCAGCTTCACTGTAAATGTGTTGGAAAGGACATTTATGAGAGATGTGAGTTTGCTAACCCTGAAAGATGTCAGCTCACACAAAAAAAAGAAAGATTGATGCAGAATGTATGAGTTTTTAACGAGACACAGACTTCTATTTATTTACTGAAATTAGAGGTAAAGCCATGTGCTTGGTTTGTGGAGAGCAGATTGCTGGGTTAAATGATTACAATTTGAATTGACGTTACAGGATTAAACACGCAGAGAAATACAAGAACTTGACTGATGCAGAGCGGAAAAGACAACTGAAGATTTGCTAGCAAAACTGCAAAGGCATCAAGGACTTTTTTACCAAGCTTTACACATCAAGAGATGGAGCAGTCAAGACCAGTTCTGTGATTTCCCACAAAATCGCAAACAATAGTAAGCCATTCTCTGATGGGGAGTTTATCAAAGAGTTTTTGGTGAACTCTGCCACGCTAATATTCCCTGAAAATAAAGAAGCATTTGAGAATGTGCCCTTCTCCAGGCGAACTGTAACCAGACGGACTGAGGACATTGCGGGAAATCTGGAGCTTGAGTTGAAAAACAAAGCGGACAATTTTGACTTTTTCTCCTTGGCTCTGGACGAGATCTGTGATATCTGTGACATAGCCCAGTTACTCATCTTTGTATGTAGGATAACAAAAGAGTTTGATATCATGGAGGAGCTGGCAGCAATGCCCTCAATGAAAGGAACTACGACAGGGAGTGATTTGTCCACAGAGGTAACTGCATGCTTGGATAGGCTGGGGCTGAAATGGGACAAACTGGCAAAATCAAAACTGATTTTTGAAACAGATGCAAGATAAAATGACTGAAATGAACCCAGAACTGAAATTGGTATTTCTGCAAAGGAGGTTCTGTGTAAGTCAGTGCTAAAAATTAACCATGTTGATGTAACTGAAATAGTTAAAGGACAAGAGCACTGAATCACAGTTTGATGCACCTTTGGAGTAGCATGAGATTGAACACGATGGCTATGATGATGGCTTCTAGGCTACCACACAGCTGCCAGGTGGTTGAGCCTGGCCAAAGCGTTACAAAAGTATGGAACCTGAGAGCAGAAATTTGAGTTTTGTGAGATTAAAGCCAAGGACATTCCAGAGCTCTCAGATGCAGAATGGAAGACAGATGTTGCATTTGCTGTTGAAGCGACTGTCCTTCGATTTCCACCTCAGACATAGATTTCTCTCACTCAAAAAAAAAAGTGACTGGAAAAACTGCAGATGAAGTAATTCAACTACAAGCAAAATAGCAATAGCACTTTAAAGTGCTTTGAATGCTCAGGTAGAGTAGAAAAGCACTATAGAAGAATCAGTCCATTTACCATTTACCATTTAGCACTTTGTATAAAATTGAAAGTTTTTTAATTTTTGCCAAAACATGCCCATTTTGTTCACAACTGTTTTTGGGAGTGTTGATTAAATAGCAATTAAATGCTGGCATTTTTACTATGGCTATTTCACATTTTCATCACCTAATTGTAACATCTACTTTTACCAGCAGCAACTTATAAAGAGATAAAATTAATATTGAACAGATTTATTGAGTTCAGCTTATTGGTGCGGCCCTACACAAGAGTCCCAGTTTCTCATGTGGCCCTTTGGGAAAATGAATTGCCCACTTCTGATCTTAAGAGATGTAAATAATGGAAAACAGACTAAAAAAATCCAAGAGGAGATACAAAGGAATGACAAAGGGATGGATAGAGTCTATAACAAGTTACTAAATTACAATAACTTGATGTAAAATATAGACTCGAAAGCTCTACAAACAAATGAAAAACCACAAAAAGACTCAAACTTATACAAAGAGGAGCAAACCAACATCAAAGACATACTACAACAACTTACAAGGTCACTATAACTGCAAGCAAAACCACCACAAATAGACTCAAAAACTTAACCAAGAGATAAAAACATGACAAAAAAGTCCATGAAAAGTTAAAATAAACTATAAACAGAGGTACATTATCAACAACAGCTTAAAAACTAAACAAAGGCATGCAAAGCAATGACAAGGAGACAAAAAGTCTACTGAACATTATTAAATTATAATAACTTTATGTAAAATAACAAAACACTCAAAATTTCTACAAAGAGATGCAAAATACCTACAAAAGGACTCAAAATACCCACAAAGATATACACTATAAAAAACTATAAAAACGTCACAAAATGACTACAAAGAGACAAGGAATGACAAAAAATGAAACTTAGAACACTACAGAGACCTACAAAAGCACTACAAAGAAATGTAAAACAACTAGAGTCATAAAATAACTACAAAGAAAAGCACTATTACCATAAAGAGGTGTGAAATGACCATATAGAAAAGCAAAAGAATGATAAAGAAAAGCAAAGCTCTGGTTTCTATGCAGGAGGGGTGGTTTGCTCTTTACAGAACAGGCTTCAGTGAAGAGATGAGTGCTGGCTTTCATAAACCCCTCTCAGGAGGTCTAACCCCAGCGTTCATGCAGCAAGTGTCCCTCGCTATGACCGGCTCACTATCTGCTCCTCCTCCTCTTCCTTAATTCTATCAACACCGATGGGTGCTACTGATGGGTTTGAAAGCATGGATTTTTCTTGGTAATTACAGTTTTACACCACAAATGGAACTAAATGGGTTTTTTGTGACACTCTATTGATCCCTCAGGGGCAAATTTGTCTTTTTTTGCCTGCTGTCTGCCTCCAGAATACAGAGAGGTGGAGTAGGGATACCAAGGTTCTTTGATACAGCAGGAACACTTGCAGTAAAGTTTACCCAAAAGAGGTTCCTGCAAACTACACAGAAAGACTAAGCACATTTTTCCTTTTCTTATCTGAATCAATGAAGAGAAGGAGATTGATTTATGAAGACTGATTTATGGTGAGTCAAGGTAGCCTTTATTGATTCCTGCAGGAAAAATTGTTCTCTGCATTTAACCCATCCTAAGGATTAAGAGCAGTGAGCAGCCACTATGCGGCAAGTGTGCAACACTTGCAAGTGAATGCCTTGGTCAAGGGCATTTTTAATCTAGCATGTTTTGATGAGTCATAAATGTTGACAAACGGAATCAAGTGGACTTTGCTTGGAGATAAAAAAAAAGGCTGAAATAGGTTTTATTTTATCCTGACTAAGCTGTTCAGCAAAAGTCAGAGCTTTGTTTCTAACCACATTATGAAAATAACCCTTCATTATAACAGGCAGGCATGCATTGTTTTATACTGTCAGAATGTATCAAAATAATAATCAGGTTTGAAAACAACACAAACATGAACATGCAAATAGTAAACTGATGAATATTTTCTCGACAAGGCAACAGAATATTGTCATCACCGTCAGCGATTGCAAATGTCTTGAGATTTATTTGCACTTTGAGAAGTAAAGCTTTTTTTTTTTTTTTTTGAAGCAGTTTCTAGAATACTATTAACCACAGCCTTGTTCTGGACCTCTAAATTGCTGCACACATTTCAGATACTTTTCCATCAGTGTTTCACATAAATTTAGTTTTGTGCTGGCTGACTCAGTGATGTCTGTAACCGCAGTTAGAAAAGCAACTGAGCCAATCACAGCCTTTTTTTTACGAGAAATTACAAATGTGGAAGTTGTGTTCCTGCACCAAAGCCAAAAAATTTGTGGCAGGAAAATTGGTACAAAACAAGCACTGATGGGCTGTTTGGGTTGCCGCCAAGTTGAGACCTTGTGCATCCGGGTTGATTGGAACAATTGCTTGTTCTAAGCACTGCAATGTGTCATAGTGTACCAGGACCAATATTCACAATAACACATCGAAATAATTTTTCCTTTTCTCATCAGCTTTGCCATTGTGTGAACAATATGACAATAGCTACACAGTGCACTTCATTGCATAACAACAAATGGCAAAATTGGTCTCTGGCACCTAACTAATCACCAGCGTACTACATGTCAAGCTATGATTAAATGGGATCTTGTAGCCATGTCTGTGAGCTAACCTACAGCAAGTATATTCAACTCTGTGATCACCTAATCTGACCTCGTGACAACAACAGGAGCAAAAGTACGGCATTCTGTAATATCCAGCGATTAACGTTCTAGCTGCAATTAGGTGACAATATTGAATTGATACAACTCTTCTGTCTGTCGGATAATTATGAAGCAATAGCAGCAGCTAGCTAGCAGTTAGGTCAAATTTGCAATAAAACATCAGACTTAAAATAAAACAAGGACAGCCACCATAATATCCTTTGCTTGTGGACTAGTGACAATTTGCAAGTATTGGAAACCATCTTTTGTTTCTTTAAGACAGATGTGACCACATTTGGAAGACAGAGTGCTAAGTTATCAGCCAATGTTAGCTATCTTGTTTAAGAGAATATTACACAGACAAAGGTTGTGTCTGAAATCACCGTTTGGTAGTGTTGTACGAATGTATAGTGAGTACCGTGAACTAACTCAGTGCTTTGTGAAAGTAGCCTCGAGGAAGAGGAGGGACCCATCACAACACAAACTGGTACGAAGTATTTGAATTCATTAAGTTGGAAAAATATGCTCCGTGTAATATGAATATAACTTGTTCAACTTGTATAATAGCAACAATTTAATTAAAAGCACAGAGAAAATGACCAGAGTAGTGTCCGAAAGTATTTTTTTTTCATTTTGCCACTGAACTCGCGAGTAGTGAATGATCACTGCTCCCTTATTCCCAAGGGGTTGCCACAGTGGATGGATTTGATTTGGCAGAGATACCATTCCTGATGCAACCCTCCCATTTACCTAGGCTTGGAACTGGTACCAGGAGTACACTAGCTTGTGTTCAAGCTGGGTTTGTGTCTCCTTCCAGTCTTGAACCGGGGATCTTTCACATGTTTGTATGGCAAACGTGTTAACCACTATACCATGGAGCCACAAATTAGTGCTAATGTATAATTAAAGTAATATTAGAATTCCACTTACTGAAATGAACCCAAGCACATTGTAGTATTTATTGGATGGTCTCTTGTTACAGTTGCACAGAAAGCCAAATTATTTGTCAGATAACAGCATTGAAAATGCTCCAAAAAGCACCAGCAAATGTGTTTCAAATGTTCATTAATGAAGGTTAAATGTAGCACAGTTAGCTGCATTCAAACATCAATCAAAATACCAATGCCCACCAATAATGCATAACTTTAAACCTTAATACAGTGAGTGTTATACCCCACGGTTGTCATAAAGCAGTTATTTCAACATGGGAGTCAAGTGGTTATTAAAGGAACTGCAGTTTTAGAAACTTCATCTGGGTCTCACCTTTCAGCCAAGGAGTTTACCACTTGATTAAAACTGGAAGCAGGAGGAAATAGTTAACCTGGGTCTGTCCAAATATAACAAAATCTTCCAACCAACACCACTTAACCTCACTAATTAGCAAACACTAATTAACAAAAAATAAACATCAAACTGAATAATTAAGTGTCAACAAGATGCCACTTCATTCTGATTATCAGCCCACTTCAACTCCCATATATCACAAAGCATTGCAGCACTTTAAATAGCAGCTAACAATTGATAGAGGAACATTATTCCTTAATTACTTATATCTGTATTGCTTGTGTGAAAATAAGAAAAGTACTTTACACATCACATCACTTTAGCCTCACCTGGTCTTTGATTACTTTCATCTCTCTCCACTCATTGTTTCATCAGCTGACGGTTTGTTTGATTAAACTCAGCTGCCTCCTGATTGGAATAACCTGTCATTTTAATCAAAGTGATCTTATATTATGCCAGTTGTTGGGTGCTATTTGATGAAAATTACCTGCTGTTGGGTTGCAATTACCTTTGTGATTATTCGCCAGAAACATTCTTATCAAAACACCTTTGGGGCTTTTGAAAGATTAAAGGGTACTTGTAGTTTCTGTTTTTACAAGAAGGGACACTGAAATATTCATACGTCTGTTTATGTCAACTGCTTTTTTAACGAGATGCATTATTGACTTTGGCTGCCTCTCTTGTCCATTGTCTCCTCCCCCCTACATTATGTAGAGTATAATTGTCTTTATTTCAGCTTGTGCTAAATATGCTCAAGGCTCCTTTTTCTTTAATGTTTTTGGTTTTCTGTGCACAAACCATTGACAGTGCACTCTGCTGTTGTGACCTTATGGATTCTCCCTTTGGATATTAGGAAATTGCCAATAAATCAATTTATGTGCTTTAGCAGAATATTAAGGTGCATTTGTGGAAGTGGGAGGCATCGAGAGGAGTGGACTCCAGCTGTTCAGTATTTGCAACAAGGCTCAGAATGCATCATGAAGCCGTTCCTTGGCATTACGGTTATTGCACACCCGGGTACATTATCTTTCCATTACATCAAGCAGTTTGATAGAGTCATACTCTCAGGGCACTTCTAATTTCTAGCGGTACATCTGGGATTTCTTATAAGCGCTACCTTCCTTTTTGCTGATACCAGCTGACGGTGTTCCACACCAAATCTGTAACGTCGGTTCATTTAAGCCTCATTCATGCTGCACAAAGCACTGATGCTTTTGCTGGAACAGTTGAGCCTTCTTCTAATTGGGTTCTGAACACGCATGTTTTTATGTACCCCTGAGGATGTTTTTAGTGCTGCCTCCTTGCTAATGCATGTGGGCGAGCCAAAAAACACATTACCTGCATCCATCTCATCTGCAGTAAATGGTTAAATCTATGACAAACGTTATTTCATCACTGAACTAGTTTTTCTTGTGTAAGTCAAAGTCATTTTTGGCCTGACATTGCCAAGTCCTGTAAGGATAGTAATTGGATTTCCAGAATAAGCGAAAATCTCCTTTCTCTCCCTGCCCTGCTCTAGTAATTGAGGTTAAATGAAATGGTCAGCCATGCACTAAACCTCAGTGGGTGTTCAGAACTGAGCGTCTGCAGGATAAAGGGGCTCTTATTTGAATTCTTTGTGTTCAAACTTGCTAAAATGTCTCAAATAACAAACATAAGGGGTATATTTTGATGAAAATGAAAAAGGAATGAAAATAACATGATTTGTGCGACAAGGCTTTGACAAACTACAACGTCAAATACATAGTAGCTCATCTGACTAACCACCCTTTGCTATGGTAATTGTAATGTGTGTAATTTTCTTGTGACCTTGACCTTGAGCCCATTTTAGGTGAAGAGCCATTAGGTGATCACTGTGTGTAAGTTTGATTAAATTCTGACCAATACTTTAGGAGGAGTACTGATTCTTGTGGACTGTGGACAGACAGAGAGATGTCTCACCACAGCATGAGCTCATTGATCCTAAAAATGGCAGATACAAGTATTTAGTTGGTGTGTTTGTCTGTGAAAACTAACCAAACATCCTCTGCGTCCACATCGCACTCTGCCCCAAACTGGCAAATGTCACAGGTGGACGTCTCCTTCAGCCCAGTCTCAGCTGAGCCCTCTCCTCCTAAAAGAGACAGAATGAAACAGAGGAAAACATGTGATGATTGATTCCGTTGCTGCCATTTCTTCTTGTGTTGTCTAAAAGCTAGCAGGTTCTTTCAGCGTGAGTACAAACCTCTCACAATGTGACCATGAGAAAGCATACAAGTACATTTACATTCTGCCATATCCCATCATAATCCCACCGAAGCTATCTCCTTCATCCATTCACTCTTACCCCCTTTCTCCACCCTTTTCGAGTCTCTCTCCTGACTCTCATCTATCTCTCTCAAATCCCCGCTGATCTCTTCGGAGTCCCTCTTTTATTTCATCCCACTGATTTTCTCGCTCTGAGAGTGCGACGACTCTTTGGCGGCGGTGTAGGTACTGGCGTCAGGCTTATAGTGGCTTAGGGACCCCACCGGTGCATATCACGCCTCATGAGCGGCCGAAGGGGAGAAGAAAGGGGGAAAAAAAGTAATCTGGCCGATCTCAAATTGCATTCTCCTACCACAGAGGACTCCTCCAGTCTCCGCACGCTCTTTCGCGCTTCTTCTCCTTTCCCTTCGGCCCTCTTCTCCATTAGACAAGCTCTATTTTTATACTTACTAGGGCCCATGGGGACAACTTTGGAAAAGAAGACGAAGAGGTGGAACTTGGCATCATTTCCCCATGTCATATCTTTAATCTTCCCAACACACACACATGCACAGACGCCCACGCTGCTGCCACCATGCATTGCTCCCTTGTGTCACGTCTTTCATTTTCCCTTCAGAAACTTTTGTTATTTCTTGTGATCCCTTGCGACACGCTGGATTGAATTGGAAAGAACTCCGGTAGAAAGGTTTAACCTGATTTTCTACTCTTAGGCTTAAGTTGGGTTTGACTCTTATTTAAGGTCAAAGTCAGTTAAGTTTGGTTTGTTTGACTGTTAACATGTGAAGTGCCTTATCCATAACTCTCAGCTTGAATTTTGTTGCTGTTGGTCAGATTATCCCAACAGCTTTGTTTGTGCCTTTTGCTTGTGTCCAATCCCACAATGCAGCCTACAAGAGTGAAAACTTCTTTTGCTGAGGATGTTAAGCTCCTTTCAAATGCCCTGCCTTTGCTTTCGGTGTTTTTTTTTTTCTTTTGAAGCTGCGTCTGATGCTGCTGCTGCAGGTGTTAGAAAGCAGCCATGGCGGTGAGGCAGCATGTCCTCTGAATGCTGAACATTTCCAGTCATGTGAAAAGATGTACATTCTGAATTCAAAGCTTTACCTTCAGGTCGCAGCACTGGCAAGACTACAAAATGTGAAGCAGTGTTGGTGTGTAGCAATCAAGTTTAACCTGAATGCATGGTGAAATCCTTTTCAAAGTTTGTTTTTAACCTCTTTTACATTCCACTGCAGGCTAACTTTGAAATGCCTTTCTCTAAAATATATGATTATCATTAAAAAGCTAAATAAAACAGCACATAGGAATTTAGCCTAATCAACAAATAGTATACTTACTTTATAAACGTTTTAAATATGTAAGTTTTGTTCAGCTAATTCTGCAATTTCAAAACTTACAAGATGACTTTGAACTAATAAAAAACCTTAGTACAGTTAAATCACATTTTTAAATATAAAATATTATACTTATTTCCAACTAGTCTGACTCTACTAGAGTAGCTTTACATGATTTATAGTTAAAATAGTCCTTATTTAACTTATTCTGGGCCTTTGTGCAGCCCCCTCAGTTTGTCTTCTGTCTGAAACAAGATGTTTTAGCTTCCTAGCTTCTCTAGCCTTTCTTCTGATTGGCTGTGCACTGCGAACAGAAAGTTTGAACAGAAGGTGGGTGAGCCTTCTGTGCTCGCAGCCACAGTGGCATGCCTGAGATAACACTATTAGAAATTTCCACTCTTGCTCATATAGAATCAGGAGTAGCAGTTTCAGCATATATGCAAGTAATCTCTGTGAGCCAAAAGCTCAGGCTTCGTACTGCTTTAAAAGCTCAGTTTCAGACAGTTTTTTAAAAAAATATTCTTGAATCTGTATGATAGCCTGATGTATGTGAGACTGGGTATCCTTATGGTCATATATTACAGTCATATCAGACACACAGGTCTGGCTGTGAGCACAGAAGCCTCAAACTTTCTCTTGAAGAGGCACAGCCAATCAGAAGAAAGTTGGCTCAAAGAGAGCAATAACAGCTTGTTTCAGACTGAATAAACTGAGGGGCTGCACCAAGGCCCAGTATAGGATAATAGGGATTACTTTGAACTATAAATGCATGTACCAAAGCCACTTTAGTAGAAACCATGAATACAAATATGGAACTGTAAATAAAGCTCCCCTTTAAAGCGATAATGTTGAACTATATTGCATGAATTTCTCATAGATATATTCCCGTGTATTTATCCTGTTCTCATATATATGGTGTAAATGGAATGGACAAAATATGATGCCTGCCCACAAATTGCATTCAATTAAAAGTGCTTTGAGAGCTCAGTAAGAGTAAAATGTGTTATATAAATTCCAGTCAATTTACCACTTACAAATTATACCCTATGAGGTACACATTTATCTTGTTTTTAGCTACTAAATATTGTATCGATTACAGTTTTTATCTTATAACAAATTTCTTCTACCCTCTGGTATAAACCAAGCTCCAAAAACCCAGGATTTTCACTTAACATAATGTAACTCAATAGCATATTTTCTATAGGACCTCCGTGCTCTGGTAATTGCCATGTTTTTAAAATTCCTCTGTTTGTGAGGCACAGCTCATGTTATCAATCTGTGGAATGCATCACTCAGGTTATTATTTCAGACTTTTTCGCCTAATACAGAGAAATGTATGCAATACACAGTGCTAATCAGAGGCTGAGTGCTTTATTACAAGTAAACAAATGTAAAAAAAAGAAATCTGATAAATTCCCCTTTAAAGCCCATTAAAGGAAGCAAGGATGAAAAAAAAAATCCATGTCTGTTAATTCATATACTTTCAAGGACTGCTGTCAGTGTTGTTCTCAAGTGTTCAACAGCGCATAGCAGTTCAATTATATGGACTTGGGTTTTGTCTCACATCAGAGTTTAGCATACTGTCGGTGCTGGGACTCCAGCTGATTGAATTAGCCAGTTGTGACTCTTTGACCACTGACGTGAATGTAATTTCCCTTATTTCCACCTGTCGTGTATGTTTTGGTGTGTCAAAATTCTCTCTCTCTCCTAAAAAAACACACACACACACACACACACACACACACACACACACACACACACACCCACACACACACCCACACACACACACACACA
>VUQS01077620.1:44300-68225 GCA_015108495.1 Heterochromis multidens
CGTGTATGTTTTGGTGTGTCAAAATTCTCTCTCTCTCCTAAAAAAACACACACACACACACACACACACACACACACACACACATACAGTACATCGCAGCAATTTTCACTTCTTGCAGGCACCAGAACTAGCCAGACTCTCCAGCCTCTCTGTACTCTGTCAAATGATCAGCTTCACATAAAGGCTTGTGGGCAGGCAAGCATGTAAGCTCTCCCACGACTCTACTCTCCCACAATTGCACACGGGAGAAGGAGAGGGAGACAGAGAGAGAGCCCATGCACGAATCTGTATTGCCTGCTTGTATTTCTTACATATGTGCACTCGCATGCATGGCACAGATGCCAGTATTATCTCCTTGCCTGCTTCTTTCTGTCCTTTTCTCCCTAACACTGCAGCCAACACTTCACGCGCTTTTCCCCAGATCCCCATTCTTAGTACTGCAGACACAATTACCAAAAGCAACTTGGGACAGGCAGTATTTTCCACTCTCCAAATCCCCGATAGAGTCTCCTGTAGCATTAACACAACATCTCCCCTGTTTCTGTGTCTGCTAATCCCAGGAATCAGGAGACACGGCTGCGTAATGACTGAAATGATTAGCCCCTCTGCTGCCCCCCACAATCACCCCCCGCCGGCTCCTACATCACCTAATATCGATCCACGCCTGGACCAGAGCGGTCGACTGGCCTCCTCTGTGAGTACGATCCTATAGCCTCACCTTCATCTCGAACAAATCCTGCCTTCCCTTTGTTCCTTCTGTTTTAATCAGTTCAGGCTAAATAAACACATGAAGTGTAAATTCTGTGTAACACTACAGAAAGGGAGAGAAGAAGACATAGAAAGAAAAGGCAAGGGATGTTCAGGATTAAGTTACTAGGCAGAGAAGAAGAGATTAGAGGGAAAATTTGAGCTAAAGGGGAGATAAGCAGGATAAGAGATAAAATGACAGAGGAGTAAAAAATGGTGGCTCAGTCACAAAGGTGGTGTGGACCTTCATCTGGGGGTTAGAGAGCATTCTTAATCCCCTTACTGGTATGTATGGAGATTAGCTATGCATGCATCCACACAAATTCACATAAAAACACAACAGAATTCATCACTCAACTGGTGAGACTAGCTATGCATTCTCCGGGCTGCCGTAGAAAATGGGAAAGGTTTGCTGCAAAGGAGGACACCAGCGACAAGCTTGGGGCTCATTTAACTGCAGCAGCCGGCTGAGTCACTGTGCTGAAAGCAGGCACTGGTCGATTTGTTCGGCTCCTGTAACTTGTGAAATAAAAGCAGGGACATCCACTGTGCAATGCAAACTGAAACATATTTGTGATTCTAGGTGAATTGCATCCGAGGTCTAACAGTTAACCACAATCATTTCTCATGTGGATTCTGACTTTACGAGTATATCATGACAAAGGGAACATTACAGTCCAATCGAATGGTGACATTTCTGTGCAAATTTGAGCACTGTTTATTCACCCCCAACAGCAAATAGATCAGCTGCACAGATGTAGCTGTTAACTACCAACATATGCACCAACTGTGCGTTTCTGCGACTGCACACACATTTTCGAATCTCTAATAATAATTTTGATTTGTTTTTATCTACAAACGTTCATGAACTGGAGTCATAAAGCACCAGGAGAACATGTTCTTTACTCATTCCAGTTAAAACATTTTCAATTCAATTCACACCATCCCCTGTGAATTTGCATGTGTTTATTTGTGCTGTGTGTCTTTCTATTGGCTTCATTTGCAATGACGGCACATCTAAAATTCACTTCTGCATTCAGTCTAAACACACCTTGTGAGACGATCTTGTTTAAAGTACCTATCAGAGAACTAGCATGTGAACTAAATTTAAATGCATTCAAAGGAAAGGCTGAGATGGAGCTACCCAACAGGTATTCTTTTGCTATTACGCACACAAAGGCACAGGAATAGTAAAGCAACATATAAGCAGAAGGAGCCCATCCCCCACAAATGTTCATGAAAGATAGGCATTTGTAAAGACACTATAATGAGTGCCCTGAATGAGCTACAGGCTTTCATAGCTGAGATAGGGATGATTCGTCTGCCATTGCTTTATGCCTACTAAAAAACCCCTCATGTGACATCTGGGCTTGTATTTGCCAGAAGACTTAGCAGAGACTCAATGAAAGAGGGTTATATTGTCTCAAACCTAACTCAACAGCCCAGATTATGGTAGAAATGGTGGTTCTGACTGTGATGACTTAAAAAACACCATCTCTGTCTCCGTCTGATCCAGATTTCACGCTCCCCTGATAGAGCTCAAGTCCTTTGGCAAACGAAAATAGAGGACAAATTGCATCGTCCAGATGTGCCAAGCAGATAGAGACCTATTGATATTGGCCCAGGGCTGTAACGGCTGCCAAAAGCGCCTCTACTAACTATTGACTTGAGTGGGGTGAGTGTTACTTTTGTATTCGTTGTTGTTCTTATTTTCTTTCTTCCTCACTCTCATGCTCTCTCTCTCTCCCTTGGTTGAATATAAGTATATAACCATGTACGTTTCCTGCATGAGCATATTCTCTATTGCATGTGTGACAGTGTGGTGCAGTTGCATCTTTCTTCATGTAGATACATTAGTGAAATAAGAAGGAGATTAAGAGAGAACAGAGACGGGGGTCGTTCATTTGAGCGAGCGTACAGAGGGAACAAGAGACCAGCGCAGACTTTCATGTCAGCACAGACACTAACACAAACACACAAACATGCACACACAAAGACACACACCCAACGCGCCCATCACTGAGATGATGAATGAAGCCCACACACCCCTGGAAAACAGAGCAGGACCACTACGACCTTGGTTGCAAACACACTGGGGAGAGATGGAGCGTAGTGGAGAGGGATGAGAGCGATGCAGGCTGTGTGTGGTTGCTGAAATATACAGTGCAGACCCCACATTTTGCTGTTATTGCAGAATGACTCGTCAAAAGACTGTGACTGAGTTCAGATCTAACATGTTTACAGCAATTTATTCTAACTCCCTGTTTTGTTTGGCTAAGTTGGGAGGATGTTTTGGCCATATACTGTAATATCAAAATATTACAATATATAATTCATCATGCAAATTTTCAGGGCAGGATTCAGAGCAGAATAATTGTGCTTTCATGTGGTGTCAGAATAATCTGAAAAATGAGTTTTCTACTGTGGAAATTATGATGGCGCATAATCAAGTCGGAAATAATCCTTGGGAAGTCTGAGAACATTTTGGCACACAGTGAAATATATAAAAGGTTGTAATGTTAGGCGACTTTTGATTAGTGGGGAAAAACTTATGTATCTCACATCAAATTTTTGGCAACATTTACATGCTAATATCATGTCAACTGTTAGTTACTGTCTACTTTACCTATATTAATTAGAAAAGTTATTTATACGCAGTAATCCTTTTAACAAGCCAAGCAAAGCAGTTATATACTGGAAACAGCCATCAACATGTTGTACACTTTTAATAATAAAATGCAACCCATGTTGTTTGTAGTGTTCATGTTGTTTACACATTCGGACTTAAAAGCACATGAATATGCTAAAACCTTAAGAACAACTTCTTGACTTGGAAACAGGACCATCCAAGAAGCATCTGGAGCCAAAATAAATGTCATGTACAGTAGGTCGGGCTATTAGACAAACCTATTGATTATCTGTGAATTTAGTGGTCTGTCTCCTTGATAATACAATAATTACTTGCCAACTGCAGTTGCTGAATAGCAACACACTGCAGTGCCTTCTTCCCTTTTGTTGCATTAAGCTGGAGTCTAGGCGCAGGCGGGTCGATCCAAATATCGATGGTATCGAAACTAGCGTTGGTATTTATATCAGATTGATACTAATGAGGTGGGATTGATACTTTAGTTGCTCCCGTTTCATCAAAAAGTGGACACATCTGTGCCAACACCTCTCCTCTTACATACTGCATGCACACTTTGCTCCTCCCCGTCTCCTGCTCTGCTGTTTTGTTATCATTCTGTCACGTGACTCAGCGGTGCTGAGCAGATACGCTGCAGAGCGCACAATGGCAAAAGGAAAGATGAGTATCCCATGGAGATATTTTACGGCTGTAAATGAAAGCATAGTAAACTGCGATGTGTGTTGGAAGGTCATTTGCTACTGTGGCAACACCACCCATTTATAGAAACACATGGAAGACCACAAAAAAGAGGAGAGAGATCCCTCAGACAAGCCCAGACTCTGGCTCTGTCTGAGGGTCACTGGCAGAGTCCTTTTAGAGAGGCAAAGAATATCCAGGTAGCTCACATAGTGGTGAAAGTAATGTTTCCATCATGTTGGAGCTTCAGCATTAGTTAATGTTAATTTTCCAAGTGTAAGTGGTCATCAGAGTTGATTGATTACCTACATATGATATTCGGACAGTGAAACAAATGACATATAGATGGGGTCAGGTAAATTGGTGATTATAAATTGGTTGTAGATGTGAATGTGAGTGTGAATTGTTGTCACGCTCTGTGTGATAGCCCTGTGACAGACTGGTGACCTGTCCAATCTGTCTGTGGTGTACTCTGCCTCCCGCCCTATGACTGCTGCGATAGCCTCCAGGCCCCCCATGACCCTGAGTTGGATGAGCAGAAGAAAATGTATGAACAGATGGATAAAAAAATGCTTCAAATGTGTGAATTATGGATTATGTAAATGTATGAATATAATAGCCCTTTTGTCTTAACTGTCAAGTCAATTTTATTTATATAGCACATTTAAAACTACAGAAGTTGACCCAAAGTACTTTCCAGGAAAGTGCATTGTTGTGATAACTAATTAACAAAGAGTCATTTTGTGGTCATTAAAATGCATTCAAACTTATTGATGATACATTCACCTCATAAATCATGACACTCTGCTCTTCCCAACATAAACTGCCTTTATAATGTATCGGTATCGGCGATAATGGCCCTGTATTTACTTGTGTAGCTGGCTGGTTAAAACATATAACTTAATTTAATAATAAATAGCTAAACATGTTTTCTCTTGGGATGTTTGGGCACCAGTAAATATGTTCTTTATCAGTTTCTTTTGAATGTGACATTTGTTGTTAATTTGTGGTTGTGAGGTACACTGTAAATGAACTGGCAGAAGTTCACCTGATGTTCTAAACTTTCGCCTATTTCGCCAAGTGCATCTTGGACTATGGTTCGTGTCACAGTTCTTTTATGTTGGGGTTGCGTCTGGGCTGCACCAAGCTGGAGATGCATGGAGGACGGTGATGCCAACCTGCTTTGTAAAGTACTTGGTAAATATGCCTGTGATGTGTTGAAATATTATTGTGTTAATACTTTAAATAAGTTATCAGGCCATATTTTGACAAGAGGGTGTATTGTATGTTTGTATTTTTTTCCTGTTAAAAGGGAGTTTTTCCTTCCCACTGTTGCCAAGTGCTTGCTCATAGGGGGTCATTTGATTGTTGGGGTTTTTCTCTGTATTATTGTAGGGTTTTTACCTTACGATATAAAGCGCCTTGAGGCAACTTTTGTTGTGATTTGGCGCTATATAAATAAAATTGAATTGAATTGAATTGTAACTGTTGGTGTTAGTGATCAATATCTGCCGAGTGGGCTAGGGACCACCATGTCCTCATCTGTGTAGCAAGACGCCAAGTATGCAATCTACAGTGTCCAAACATGAAGTTAGAGAAACTGCTGTGAAATGGAAGTGCCTGTAGGCATTTTATTATGAGTTGGTGGTTTTGGCTTGGCATTAATTTGTTCATTTGTTTGTTTCTGTGTGTAGCCACTTTTTCACATTTTTTGCGTATGCTTTTTTGTGTTTTACTCTTTATATCTTCTCTGTATGCCATCAAAGCACTGCAAGAACCCCTGTTATTGTGTCCTATGTGGCAACTAATTTCCCGCGCTACACTTGGTATTACACTTGCTGTTACTAATTCTTATCCAAAACCAGCACACATACAGATCTTTCATCCTCATAATTTCATGGTAGATGTTAGGACATGCAGTTGAATATGCACCTGTTCAAAGTGAACATCATAAACCTAATCAATGTGCAGAGTTGACGTATTAGACAGCCTTAATGTTTTTAGCTATGTGTACCTAATCAATTGCTCCTTACACAAATGCTTAGTTGCACTGTGTGCGCAAAAAGACTTGTGTACAGGCTACAAAATAAATGTACTATGCCAGCAAAACAAAATTATGCCTATTGGCAGGTGTGATAAATCTAACCAAGGGCTGTTTTCTTCCCGTAAAACGACATGTGAGCCATGAAAAGTGATACAGGAAGCAATGAACATGAGCTAAGTAGCTGATAATGGCCTGGGATGATGATACAGAATCTATCCTACAGTATCACTGTATCAACATCACAGTGCAACCTTACACACAGTTTGAACCCTGCCTCATTTAAGATGTAATCTCTCTGTTGTGTGGGGCGCTCCATTAAAATTAGACCGTGCTGACAATTAAACTATGAAACCCATCAATCAAAATGACATTATCAACAGAGACACTGCCCCAAGTGGCCGATCTGACAGGGCGAGCTGGGCCAGAGTACAGAAGACAGCCAAATAATCCATAAACATAATGGACATCAATATTGAAAAGATGACAGATGAGACTGCCGACAGAGGCCAGGATTCAATTTCTATTCTTTTTTTTGCTGTGGGAGACCATATCGCTTTTCACAAAGTCATTTGTCAGCCATAAGGCCAGTGAGGAGAAGCCAAGCTTCTCCCACATGTGAGCCAAGGGCGGTTGTTCCAGTGACGCAAATGACAAAATGAATCAGGCATGGGACAATAATGACGGTGATATAAACAATGAAACCATCAAAGTGTTTGGTGGGCATTGGCACAGAAACACAAAAACACACATCATGTGAACTACAGTGACATAACATAAAACCCATCAAGCCATATTTTCAAAGGATGGGAATGAGCATATTTTATTTTCATTCAAATAATTAAAAGGCAAAAGTATTTTAGAACTTTTGGATTCTGTTAACTTGACTGAAGGTGCGATCCAACAAACAGCTGCTTTCTATTCATTTACATGAGGAAGTAGAATAGAAAAGATTTACTTCCAGTCCCAAAATGATCCAGCCAGAGTTCAAGGATCTTTGCTCTCCAGCCTGTTTGAGAAATGGGCCTCTCCTTCAGAAAAGATCGATTATTAACATGATTGTTTATCACTGCAAGCGATCCATGCACCAAAAAAGAAGCAATGCTATTGGGCTGCAGTGAGTTTGCCACGATAAATTTTGCTTGGTGGAGTCTGACCCGATCACACAATAAGTCAGATAATGTCCTCACCAGGATGGATTCACTACTGCTTGGATCTTTATTACAATCCAATTGCAAATTATTTGTAATTAAAGAGATGATTAACATGCACAAACCTGACCCTACCCTTTAACAAGGAGATGAAATATGATTTAAATTGTCATATTACACTCATGACCCTATAGAGGCAAAACACAAGATGTTTTATTGTATAGCAATGAATTTATGTTGCTGGAGTCTGAAATTCTTTGTGACTGCAGGGATCCTCCAAGCAGGAGGTTGTGCCAAGGAGTCCTACTCGACCTTGATATGACAAGCCACAATATTTCAGCTCATCTTTTGTAAGCATGCTAACCTGTGGTGTAACAGTTCTCCAAAACCATGGTTTGATTTTTCTGCACAAGGGAAGAATAATAGAAAATGACAAAAAAAGAACAAAATAGCAGGAGTGATCACAATTGGATGTTACCTGAATAATTTTTAAACATAACAGCTTTCACAAGACTAGTATGCTTTAAGCAGGCATAACCAGCTCCACATGGGTATCACGGTATTGGAAAGAAAGACCCATGAGACCATACTGCTGATGTTTGTATTATGATTGGATTTGTATTCAGTCTCAGTTTCAGAATTGTTCCACCTCTAATGCTAACAAATGAGGTAGCAGTAATCCCTTATAGCAGCACTCTGGAAATCATTAAAGGGAAATATTATGCTTATTTCCAAATCCATAGGTTTTTATTCTTGGACTCTACTAGAGTAGCTTTGCATGTTTCACAGTTCAAAATAATCCTTATTTCTCTCATATAAGTTTTGACAAAGATATTGACTTTGCAAGACTGTACAAGAAAAGTCTGCTTAAATATTTCAGTGAATGTTTGTAAAGATCTACAAATAATTCTTGAATACCCAGATCCACAGCGCTGTGTCAAAGTGCCATTCCTCACCTAACCAAGTGCAAAGTTCAACCAAGAACAAGTTTGCAACACTCTCTTATAGGGGGTGCTGCTGCTGTATCCTGGGCCAAGGTTAGTGTGACTGGTTTGTGAGAAAGACAAACAAGCCAGAGAGTTTTGTTCCCCCCCAGCAGAATGACAATGTGCGCAGCCAGATCATTCTCACAGTGCTGTGGAGATAGGTATGGTTATATAAGACTTACCTCCATGAATTTTGTCCATGAATGTGTGTGCATCAAATAAATTAGCTAGAACTGAAGGTACAATATATGCACAGTGACCTCTGTCTCTAAATCCTACCAAAGCTAGGCATAGCTTCAGCCAGGTAAAACTACCATCAGCAATAACAAAAGCGGTTGTTAATGTAACATAATCCATAAACAAGGTTCCCAACTGGGTCAGAGCCTTTATGAATGGATTAAAAATATGAATTATGGTTCTAAAACTTCATCTCTCCCTGATTTAAGAGGATTAGATCCTGCATTCTGCTCTCCCCTCACCCAAATGGCCCATGATCTGTCACCTACAGTCTCTGTAGTCAACCAGAGCTCAGGAGAAGTGCATTCAGGTTACTAAAAAAGAACTTTAGGAAAAGTGACCTACATAGGCCACAGTGTATTTTTATATATCCACGTGTATTTATATATGTGTACTTGTTAAATATATGTAAGTGATTACACTTTCTTCAGTTGTTGGAAAAAACCAAACCAAACCAAGCATAATACTCTTTAAACAAGAGGAACTATCACTTAAATGAAGAAATATTCATCCAAATAGAGCAAATAATAATGTGTTTCTTTCTTTACGAGAGAAACATACCATAAAATTAGGATTCATAAAGTAACATTCAGAACTTGGAAGAGCTCAGCATTATTTCACACTGCACTGAATCCCCAACAACAGGGTGTGGAATCAGCTTTTGTGCGGTTTCCCTCCATATTTGCAGCGGTTTACACAGACCTCTTTCTGAGCAGCCCCTTCCTTTGTTGTGTCCCAGACAAGTCTCTGCTTTTAATCTGGAAATATGCTAAACTAGCCTAAAGCAAGTCACATTGGACTTTAAATAAGACAGGGAGAAAGCACTGCACACTACTCCTTCCTTAAGAGGACACCCATCTATTTTACGTTTGTTATCACTAATGCATTTTGACAAAGCAACAGCTCTGGTCCAAAGCACTTACTGTCTATTAAGCTGAACAAATAGATTAAAAAAAAAATCAACCACACAAAATCATTCACGCCTTTGTGTCTGCTTTATTTCAATTCCATTTAATTTGATTCAAATGTGGCAGCTAGCACCACCAGGGTAAAAATGCAAGCAACTGGCATTACTTAGCCAATGATTTTCTTTCTTGGTGTGTACTTCCCTCCATCATACCATTGTTTGTCCTCATATACACAGCCCACAAAGATTTTGAATTTCCTAGCCATATCTCACATCAGCATGCTCGTTGGAAATTCAATTAATTTCCCTCTCAGCTTGCACTAGCAGCTAGGCCTCTCTAACCTTGGCATATTTACACTCAAGCCCCTGCACAAGGTGAAGAATATACAGGAATGAGCTGGCAGCGAGTAACGCTCTCTCTGTGTCTCTGGCTTTTTCTATCCGATCCTTGTGGAAAATTGTGATGCACTCTAGTTTGTTGAGTGGTCCTTCTGCAAAAATATCCTGTCCCATGTGGCTTGTTTGGGCCACAAGTAGCCCAGCTGGACCTATGCTACAGTGTGAAGCTTCCGTGGATAGTTACTGAGGCACACTTCATCCTACTGTGATGGTGTAAAGTTACCTAAATATATGAAGGCAACATTTTAAATGTCGGATAATTGCTCATAACAACACAGACAGACGTTATCCTGGCTTGACAGGGGGCTACAAAACTAAGAAAAGCAGTCGTAAACATGCCAATCAAGCACAGTGTGTACACATCCACAGCGCTGAGAAGTGATCTAATTAGGTATATGAAGTGGAAGCACCTGTGGGGTGAGGCCTCTAAGTACCTCGACGTTACAAAATCCTGCAATATTTTTTTCAACCTGATAAAAACTACAGCTCCTGCATATTTTTCATGTGCAGCTTAAATTAGGTGATCATTTGGCCAAGCACACTTCTTCACTTTTTCCATTTATTCTTTTTATTTTTGTGAAGCTTAACCCTTTCATGTATGAATTACAAGAACCTCAGTCAAGATTTTTTTCCTGAATGTTTTTGAATGGAGACATACTTTGTTTTTCGTGTGCATGCAGCATCCTGGCATCTTTTGGCATGGCCACATTTACCACCTGTTAATTAATGCAAACATATTTTTTTGGCTTGTGCCCTGACTGGACAATAGATGGCATTGTATGGGATGATGCACAAGCATCCACTGCGTTGGCCGATATGCAACTATAACAACAAAACACATGCATATACAAGAACAGCTTTTGAATAGCTGTCCACTGTAGTGACCACTATGCATAAAGGGGTTAATGAGAAGTCTTTGCATGTGTTTGCTGTATCTATGGAGTGACAGTAGGGAAACAAATGGAGGCGTGATTCTGTCTGTTAAGCTCACAAACAAACAGGTTATATCTTAAAATATTTGCAGTTAGATTGCCATCCTGCAGCAACTATGTCAATATTTGTGGAGGAATTTCTGTTTCAAATCTATGAGGTTCTGGCTGGACTCTGAATGTGAGTAGTTAATGTGAATTTCTGTTTAATGTAAATTTCCGTGTATGTAGACGGCAACAGATTTGTGATTTTCGTCAATTTATCACAGTTCATATTTATCACATTTATCATAGATCGCCGTATCACACACAGATTGCATCTAGATGCCAACTTGACCCCATTCAATTGCAAACTGATAGCAGATTGACTCTCTCTTATTGCTCTTTTGTTACCATCTTGATGCACCAAAGCTGCTTTGAAGATAGCAACTGACTGCAACTGGTCGCAGACCTGGTCCCTGTCTTCACAACAACCATTTCAAAGGCAACGCGATTGTAAGTTCAGTGCACACAGTTGCAATAATTTTGGTTGTGCCATGGTCTCCAACTGCTATTTTCCCTAGTGTGGCTGTAGCATAAACCTCTTCCACTTAAATATGAACACAACCCAGTATCATATTTACCCTTACAGAAAGTGTACAACAAAGTGCAATCAATGGGTAAACAAGTAAGCTGAGCCAGAGTCTCTTAAGGTCACGAAGGTGGCTCTCATTTAACATTCATTTAAAATTGCCTATTCATGCCACATTTATACTAATTATTTTCTCAGATAGGCTCTAAAAGTGACTACGGACAGCCGGTTGAGCCCTACCTTAGTAAGACAAAGCCAAATAGGCAGCACTCAGTTGGTCCATGTTGTACAGAAGAGGAGTCAAATGACATGTCAGACGCCCCCTTTCATGTGAGTGTGCACATACCCTGAAGCAGAAATCCTGAGTTGACAAAGAAAGCTGATAACCACGACATATAATACCCATTATTTCTGAGTGTGGTTTTACGTCAAAGAAAGCCAGACTATGTTGAACCTTCTTTGTTGTGCACCCTTCAGAAGACCAGTGAACACAAGCTGTTGGACTGTAGGAGCTGTGACTGCATGTTTCTGTCACTTTAGCTAATAGTGCTACTATCATTTTCTGGAGCTGGAGCGGCTAAGACACTGGCTGAAAGCTAGACCAAAGGTATCATCCAGCTCCATCTGGAACTTGAGACAAATCCATTCATATTTTAATGCTTACCCATGTCCTGCCATTCAGCTGGCAACACACCAGGCTCCTTTCCTTGCAAGTGGTGAGCCCACATGGCAAACCAACAAGACAGCAGCTGACTAATGACTGTTTCTGTAAGCTAATGCTGCGTTTGACCAGCAGTGTAATTATATACCGTGTCATTTGTTGTTGTTATTACTGAAGCTGCAGCAACACAAGCAGCTTTTGTTCGGTTGTTGAGTAGCTGATAATCATGACAGTACATGATATAAATATGCTCAAGCAAAATATCAGTATTTGCTAGCCTCTAGTATGGTAGCGTTTAGACATATTTTGCTATGCTCAGTGGAGTTTTCGGTTCTTTTAAAATTCCCCAACAGGATTACCTGATTAATGTTAAAAAGCAGCAAAATGGCACTTCAAATCTCTCTGTGGCTGTCCCTCAGGCGGGAAGAAAAGAAGACAAAATGACAGAAAAAGAGAGATAGGATACCACATACTGAGTGAGACCACATTTGTTTTGTGTGAATCTCTACAGCTATGAGGACGAAAATGTCCTAACAGGGAGAAAAATGAGCAAGGCTGAGATTTATGTTTGGACGACTGAAAGAGCAAGAGCTTTTGTAAACCCTCACGGTTAAGTTTAATATGTGGTTAGCACAAGTCTTGCTGTGTGCCTAAAAACATTTGTGTCTAGAGCACTGGGTTCACCTATGACTGGTAAAGTAGTGCAAACATAGCACATGTCTTTTTATGTGCACAGTAGAGATTTGGCAAAAGATATGGCAGTATAGAGCGTTAAACACCAAATATCTGTATTATCAAAACATGCATTCTGTCATGAGTTTCACAGTATGCATACATGATGTAAACATTGTCATGGAGGTAAAAGTTTAAGGCACAGAATGAATGGAATGAAAAAAATGGATATGAATTAACATGAATACAGTATCATATAAATGAAGATCAATATTTAGTATGAATTTTTCAGCCCATGGTTGCCAGTAACCCTGCAGAAGATCTGAATTTAATGAAACTCTTTAGAGCATTTTGGCAGTATTATTAAAAATGGAGTCTTCCACCACTAAAAGGCCTTGCTGGTATATTAATGTAGTTTAAAAGAAAATGCTACATTTGACATTATACTGGCATCCGTCCAGGCTACAATTGCATCTAAGAGTTTGTATTTCAAGCAGACATGCTCATCTGTTAAAACAACCTGCTTAATATAGTGTAGATTGAATGTGTGCTGCCAAATCAGCTCTGACCTTTCAAGACATGAACTTCACACTAATTCAGGAATGCGGAAGGTGTCCCGTCGTATCAGGTATCAAGGACTTAGTGGCAGATTTTTAAAAATTCCTTTAAGTTGCAAGGTGATGCCTCCATGGACTTTTTTTTTTTTTTTACTTTTGTTGCAGATCTGTAAGTTCACAAGCCAAGTCATCACCTTGAACTCTTTGTCACGTTACTTTCCAACCATTGGCAGGGCAACTTATCCTTCTATCTGTCTCCAGCAAGGTTTTAGTAGGGTACATGCTAAAGGCATCTACATGAATGCAAGGACATAAGGGTTTCCTGTAGAACACTGTCCAGAATATCACACTTTCACTTTCTTTTCTCCAAATAAACAATGCACACACGCCGAGTTGCCCACATAATGTGAAAGAAAACTTGATTAAGTAAACTAGGACATCTTCTTTTATTGCTCCTCTTCTACGGAGTCACATGCCCATTGTAGGCACTTTCTGTGGCTACACAGCCCCATATGTGGTACGCGGTTTTCAATAATGTGTGCTACAGTAGCTCCTTTGTGGGATTGGGCCACACAGGCCAGATGTTGCTCCCCACGCGCATCAATGAGCCCGTGATCTTGTTGCTGCTTCCCGCTGAGCCATTTTTGGAAGGTACAAGGTGCCTGCATACTGATACACCTCACAAGACCTGCATTTTCAGAGATCCTTTGACCTAGTCCTCTGGCTATCACAATTTAGCCCTCGTCAAAGTCACTCAAATCGTTGTGCCCATTTTTTTATGCTTGAAACAAATCAGCTTCAAGAAAAGACTGTTGACTTGCTGACTAATATATCACACCACTTGACAGGTGTTACTGTAACGAGATAATCAATGTTGTTCACTTCAGCAGTCAGATGTTTTAATGTGGCTGTATATACTAGAGCACATTATCATAAACAACTCATCAGAAAGCAGGCAGTTCCTTTGTGGGAATCTGCAATTAGAAACCTTTTGTGCTCACATGGACTTTCAGTATCAGACAGATGTTTCACTATCTCCACTTTCGTTTTGCTACTTATTGCTCTGAGCCATTGAGAAGCACTTCAGGCACTTGTATAACTGAAGAAATTTGCTCAGCATATCACTCTGAAAAACCAAAATATGCATTCACCAGGGCTTTCAGAGTGCAGGAAAAGACATCTGTAGTGTCACTTTAGTGGGTAGAGCAACAGCTTTTCGCTTGAGTACTTGGAAAATATTTACGTAACATGAATGACTAAAGTCCACTGTGCAAACAGCTAATCACATCACCAATAACGCTATTTTGAGCCAGTCATATGACACTCATGTAACGTGACTGATCAACTAAATAAAACCTCAGAAAAACAAATGTGCTACTGTTGTGGTATCACACATCTGATAGAAGAGACAGTGTAGATGGACATTCCTTTGGAAACACTACTGAAAATCTACTGTGTGCTGCTTTTAACCACCAAATTATTTTTAAATTTTAACTTCTGAAATCAGCTGCATGAGACAAATTCACACTGAATTATCATCCAACTCTACAGATCACTT
Source organism: Heterochromis multidens (assembly GCA_015108495.1). NCBI lineage: Eukaryota > Metazoa > Chordata > Actinopteri > Cichliformes > Cichlidae > Heterochromis > Heterochromis multidens. The sequence goes on from VUQS01077620.1 coordinate 59,039, forward strand.
CTTTTGTTTGAATGTTTGAATGTTTTTCAGGTTATATTTTCCCTGGCCTGCAACTTTACTGCTCTCATTCACTCAGCAACTCTCCTGGTGAGTCTCATTATGTAGCTGTAGATGCTACCTGTCCACACTACCTGTCCAGCATCAAACACCTGACAAACTTTAGCCACTGGATTGGATTGGCCTCACCAGAGCCCAGACCTCAACATTACTGAAACATTGTGGGATCATCTTGATAGTGAACAGAACAAAAGGTAGAAACATCCAAAGAATAGCTTTGGGATGCCCTCCAAGAAGCCTGGAGAACTATTCCTGAAGACTACTTAAAGAAATTATAAGAAAGCTGCTTAAGAGAGTTCAGGTTGTTTTGAAACATAAAGATGGCCATACCAAATATTGTCATCCAACCTCATTAGAATTGTACAAACTGTTTTTGCCTTATATACTGTATTTCCATGTATGTTTGCACATGTTTTAATAAACTGCTGCACCTGTTTTCCTAACATATCCTATTTTCCTAGCATAATATAAAGAAATGAAGGGTGGCTCAAGACTTTTGCACAGTACTGTAGGTTTGTCGTATCATGTTAAAATGTGATTTATCAAGGTTGAGCCAAGAGAGAGAGAGAGAAAACAAAAACAACTCACAAGTTTAAGAAACAGGTTCAGATGGCTGACACTCAACATAATTCATATTGCATGTTGATATAATCAACTTGAAAAACATGACAGTGTTTTTTTTTTTTTTTATAGCAAACCTGCAAAAGCACCTTTGAGAACACACCTGCCAGACTGTCACCATCTAGTGCCACTTCTCTCCTTGGGCAATGACAGACATTGGTGATTTTGGCATAGTAATGCCCCTTCTGTCCCCATCACCTGCTCGCTCTATTATGCAGCAGTGTCAGAAAATCCCAGGAACTGTCAGCCTCCAGCCTGCGATTTCTCTGTTGCACCAATGTCAGCTTGCTGCCCACCGAGCCCTGCCATGCCAGGTCTAATCTCGGCCCCAGCCTGTGAGGCCAATCTCTTGCCACTGAGAGTTGGATTGGAGCCCTGGACAGTGATGGCGGGTGAGCAGTGGCGGGGTATGATCTTAGGAGCGGAGGAGAAAGAGTTAATGACTAATCCTGTGGGCACACGACCACCAGAGAGGATTGGCTGGGGCTAAAGAGAGATACAGGGAATAGATAGAATTGGGAACAAGATCAAGTAAAAAGAGAGGAGCTGGAGAAATGGGAGGAAGAGCTATGTCAGAATGTAGAGAATATGTATCTCTGACTTATTGTAACAACACAAACAAGTCTGTTAGCAAACTGTGTCCTGTTTACAGGCACACCTAATATAGAGAAACATTAACACTGATTTGTTCTCTGTACCATCTGAGCTCAATGTTCCCACTTCATTTAGCCTTGTAAAGATAAAAAACAATAATAAATAGAGCAAAGTCCAATGATTTTATTAAAAGGCAACATATGGAGGAGGTCAGGGTGGATGGGTGGGTTGAGACACTTTGATACACAGGGCAGCTGTTATTTTTCATTGCAATGAAGCCCAAAGACCATGAAAATGTAGTCATTTTAATCTTGATCTCACCCTTCACTGAATCAGTTGTTGACCAAGCTCAGATTTCTTCTTTTTCTAACAGTGGACCAAACAGTTAGCAAGTTGTCTATAGATCACGTTGTTAACTGACATACAAATTGGTTTTACTTATCAACTGCAGTGTATGGGAGTGCCAAAAAACCCCAAACCAAAAAAAAAGAAAAAAACAGAAGTACATTCTGCTAATGACAGTCTGCTCTTGGATAGACTGAGCTGTCCATAGCAGTGAAGAGCAGAACTGCCGGAAGGAAAAATATTCAATATACAGCAATATTTCAACGGAAAAGCTTAGACACTGAAGTGAAGACTCATGTTCAAAATGATTTGTAGCAGTTATTGTCTGGAGTCTAGGCTCCAAGCTTATCCCTCCCTGTAAATATGGTACATATAGAAATTGGTTTTAGAGAAACACAGGTTAATTATGGTTTAAAAGGTTGATGGAGGCAGTTCTACATGAGGCAAAAATCTACAACACGTGTTAATTGTCTTGGTGGCCTTACAGCACCTCTAGTAAAAATGTCATCAGTAGCTCTGCGACACTTCTTTGCTGTTTCTTTCTCCTAATTTGTGAAGCTCTGAAGGAGTATGTAGTGAGGAAGGTGAGGTTAGCATGACACCATTTGCAGCTCGTATTGAGAAGCTTGTACTGCATAACAGGCGGCTACAGGTACAAAAAAAGTGCACATGAAAGCTGTCCTGAAAGCAAGTTGATAAACCTGCCAGCCTGCCTAATTGACCTGTTCTTTTACTTCAATTTAGCTGTGACAGTGATGTTCCCTTTTATAAGTCATTCAGACGTAATAATCAGTGCAATCTTTTGTGTAATTACTGAAGACTGGTAAGCATCCTCCCTGCCTGCATTCACATATATATACTCCAACATTTTCCCCTATTTTGATTACAAATACAGCCTATACTCATGTATGTGAAAAAAAAAAGAAAGAGGGCTCCATTTTCAAATAATACATTATTGCGAGTTTACATTTTAGACGTCCTTCAGGAGGAAGCAGATATACCAGTTGCTCCACAGAGAGAAACCTAAATAGATGTCTTTGACGATGTGACTCAGAGGCTCACTATTATCTCCACCAGCAAATTACAGCTGAATACACATACTCAAGAGGATTTTGAAAGGTATTTTGGGAAATATTAAATTAAACAAAGCAGAGTTAAAGGAGAAGGGCTAGATTGATTTGAGGTGTGTACACTGAAATAACTATGCTGGGTATGTTAGTGAGGACAATAGAAAAAGTGTGTCAAGCCTTTGTTTTTTTATGCGTTGCAACTCATGTGTCAGTAAGTGTATTTTTCAAAGCTATTCCTTTTCTCACAATGCACTTTAATATTTAGAGGCCTCTGTGCATAGACGCTATCTTTGCAGCTCTTTTAATCTGAGTGCTTTCCACACTGCTTCGAAGAATAAACAAGCCAACTGTCCCTCTGCCAATCTGCCATTACAACAATCAAAATTATCTGCTTCTCTGATGTAAACAAACCATGAGCCACTGTGGGGTTTCCCAATGCACAATGCGTAAGTTTGGTTCTAAAAACACAAAGCCTTTAGCACGCGCACAGTCTCCCCCCACCCCCCACTTTAACACCACGAGGGATTTGCCTGCTCCTCCTGAGATGAGTACTGAAGCCCACAAATAAACAGCCTTCAGATGTTTACATATGGAGCACAACACCGTCGAAGGCCTCCAGAGAATGAGCGGAAAGCTCATTTGCACTGTTGATGAGAAGAATCAGAAATGGCTGCGTCGGTTTATGATGACTGATTAAGAGAGGAATATTACAGAGATAATGAAAAAATACTGTTTATGCAGGATTTTGCACATTTTTTTTTATTTATTTACTTTAGTTTTTGATGAAATCTGTTGAAGTGTACTGAATTTTAAGCATATGTATTCACTTTCTAATAGAAGCCCCTGAAAATCTGTTAATACTTTGAATACTTTTTCAAGCAGAAATGTCAAATATTATCAGGTCTCAGCTTCTCGGATGGTGAGAGCTTCTCACATTTCACTTTGGTTATACAGGTCCTTGTATAACTTTAACTATAACTGTTGTAATAGCAGTGTGTGTGCCCTTCACACAAACTCAAGCATGTTGTCAGTGAATGACTCTGCCAAGTTTGTCCTGCTTTTACTTTTACGTTACTTATTGATAAGGCACACCCAGGGCAAAGAGGGTTACCTCAGAATCCCAGCTTTTTGTAGGTTCTTTTGGCTTCATTAGAACCTGAGCTTCAGCACTGGGGTGGTTTGCAGCCAAGTGTGAAGTGTCCAGAATGAGAGTCAGCACCTCCAAGTCTGAGGCACCGATTCTCTGCCAGAAAACAGCGGATTGCTCCCACTGGGTTGAGGGAGAGTTGCTTTGGGCGTTGTACTGGGTGAGAAGAGAGCTGAGCCAGAAGGCAAGACTTTTGATTTAGAAGTGGAATTAAATACCAACTTTCACCTGTGCCGAAGAGCTCTGGGTAGTGCTCAAAGAATGAGACTGTGGATACAAGCTGGGATGAGAGTCAGCATCTCCAAGTCTGGTTCTCTGCCTGAAAACAATGGATTGCTCCTTGTGGGTTAGGGAGAGATGCCACACCATGTGAAGAAGTTTAAATATTTCAGAATCGTATTTATGACCAATGGAGAGGTAGCATAATATGACCATTGAGTTGAATGTGAAGGTAAAGCTTTTGATTTACCAGTCAGTCTTTTCCAACCCTCACCAATGGACATAAACTTGAGGTTGCAGATGCAAGAGGCTGTAATGAATTTTCTCTGTAGGGTGGTTGGGCTCAGCCTTAAGGACAGGATAAGGAGCTTGGACATCTGGAGGAAGCGTGGTGTAGAACTACTGCGCCTTCATGTCTAAAGGAGCCAGCTGAGGTGGTTTCTGGGCACGCCCAGCTGAGAAGAGACCTAGAACTTGCTAGAAATTTTACATGGCTTGGGACTGTAACACCTCAAGATCCCATAGGAGGAAGTGGAAACCACATCTGGGGAAAAAGGATGTCTGGAAATCCTGCTTAGCCTGCAACTCAACTTTGGATAAACAGAACTAAATGGATGGATGGATTTTGTTTTTTTCTGTCAATGGGATAAAAAAGGACATCTGAATATATGCATCTCTTTGAATTTAATATTTTCTGACATTTCATTGACCAAATTAATAAAGACAATACTCAGATTTATCCGGAATTAAAACATTTATTCTTTGCACTCCTAAATGGAGCCCTCTGTTAGATCAGGAACTGTATTAATATAATTATGTGTGCTACTATCATGCTTGCTATAATAATGGCTTCTGTAAGCAATAAGATGAGACAAAGACAAGCCAACAAATAGCTACAGGGTGTCCAACAGATATTATATCTTAGCAGTGCATAGACGTCTCATATAAAATGACCTGCTCTGGTTTAGTGCTTAACTGAGCATCAGCAGAATAATGAATGCTGCAATTATCTTCAAGCAAATGAGAAAATGTTCTTCTCCCCACTACAATGACCCTCATGAGGAACCGGTATTGTGACCTCTTTCTTTATTTCCTTATTCCCTCCTTTCCTTCTTCCTTCCCATCATTTTTTTCCTTCTTCCTTTCTTCCCCGTTTCTTTCCTTAAATCACTTTCTTCCTTCCTTCTTTCTTTTCTTAAATTTTCCTTCATCTTCCTTTCTTTCCATCCATCGGTCTTTTCTTTCCTTCCTTCATTTTTTCCTTCCTGCCTTCTCTCAATCCTTTTGCTCTTTCTTTCTTCATTTCTTTCCTTTCCTCCCTTCCTTTTTGCTTCTTTCCATCATTCTTTTTTGTTTCCTTCATCTGCCTTCCCTCCTTCCTTCCTCCCTTTGTTCCATCTTTCATTCCTTTTCACTTCTTTCTTTCTTCCTTTCTCTTTCCTTCCTTCATTTCTCTTCCTTCCTTCCCTGCCTCAGTCCCTTTGTTCCTTCTTTTTTTCTCTTTCCTTTCCTCGCTTCTTTGTTTCCTTCCTTCCTTCCCTCTTTGCTTCTTTACATCTTTCTTCTTTGCTTCCATCTTCCTCTCTCTCCTCCTCTCTCTCTTCCATCTTCTCCTTTCTTCCTTACTTTCTTTGTTCCTTATTTTTTTCTTTTCCTTTCTCCCTTCATTTAATTTTTTATTCCTTTTCACTTCTTTTTCTCTCTCCTTCCTTCCTTTTTACTTCTTTCCTTCTTTTCTTTTCTCTCCTTTTTTCTTCCTTTCTTCTCTCTTTCAATTCTTTTCACTTTTCTTTCTTTGTCTCCTTCCTTTCTTCCTTCTCACTTCTTTCATTCCTTTTCACTTCTTTCTTTCTTCCTTTGTTCCTTCTTTATCCTTTTTTACTTCTTCCTTTCTTTGTCTCTCTCTCTCCCCCTTTCTTTCTCTTTTCCTTCCTTTCCACGTGGAATTGAGGCCAACCATATCTTCATATCTTTGTAGCTCAAACTGCTTCTCTTGCATCATCCAGACACATGCATTCTCTAATGAGCTGTGTGAGCTTGCTGGTGACAAAGGAAATAATGACAGCTGGTGTGATTACAGAAATCTGGGACTGACCAAACTGTAACTTGTGGAAAATGATCTTCGGGAAGAAAAAAAAAAAAAACAACTCTAAAAGGAACATCAACTAAGCTGCTACCCACAAAAAAAAAAATCTCTCAGGCATATTACAATAGTGACTGAAAACCTGTGATGTTAATGGCATAATATTAGCAACAGTACTTAAAAACATGGCAGCATTTTTAAATCCAGGCCTAGGGAAAGTGAAAGTGAAAATTGTGCTTGTACAATTGCAATCAGGCTTACATAAGAAGACATGACCTAAAATCCCCACGGACGGGCCAAAAGGTGGGTGGATGTCTACACTGCTGCTGCATGAAGGATTATGAGCCTTCATTTATCTGGGACATCCTATCTCTTTCCCTGAGTTCAGACTTTACAGCCATGACAGTTACACTGTAAGAATGTGTATACAGCAGATGGTTATGGCATAAGATAACTGAGCTGATATATATATGTTTCTGCAGAAAATGGAGACACAGTCTGTCATTTTTTTATTATCCACTGTGTGTCTTGACATTATGAGATACTGCTGCTCTGTGCGCACTTTTACAATCTGTTTTTTCTCAAGTCAGACATGAAGGCTCACAACTGCTGACTGTTAACTTACACTCAAACTGAAAGGGGCAGATCTTTCTCCATCCCAAACTCATCACACTGCTCAAATTTTTTCCTAAAGTGCCCACCTAATTCCCCTGTTCCCTCTCCTAATCCCAGTCAAATCCTGTCATTACAGAAAAAAGCCAGATCCTGCCATCTCTCTATCCCAATATCTGCTCATCCCTCCTTTTCCACAGGCCTTGATTTGGCAATCTTCCCTTCCTGCACTGCTCTCCATCTCAGCCCTGTTCCATTATTTTCAGGATGACAAAAAATATATGACAATAAAATCCCTGATGCCGCTGAGAGCGAGGGCTGGCCCTAAGGTGACCCTGTTACTCTCATCAGCCTCCGTTCCACTTTTCCTTCCACCTTCACTGATAGCTCTGCCACACGGCGGCTGCCACTCTCCGTTTACATTATTCCACCCTCACACCAGATACCGCCTGAACCTCACCACCCCATTCCAATTCATCTCATTCAGAAACCCCTGCTGTGCACACACATATGCACACACACACACAGGCAAGGGAAATTTCAATAATAATTTCAGAGTGGTATGATTGGATACGTTCCCATGGAGAGACGAAGGAAAAGCAAACCAGCAGAGGTGAGAGATGGAAAATGGGAGAGGGAGTGAGCGTGAACGTGTGTGGATGAAGGGATCTAACAACTTTGCTTCTATCTCATTTGCAGATCCTATCCCTCTCGGTCTAGATTACGTTGTTATCCCCGTGCCAAAATAAAGGCTTATCAGCCCAGCCTTTCTTGTGTGCTCTGCCTGAACGTATGCTCTGTGTGACCAGGGAATAGATCTCTTTCAACATAAGGACTATCTTCATGTACATTTTAAAAAACTCAAATGCCACTCCTTTTCATGTCTTGTAGACTGCAAGAAATGGGGCTGTTTGTAGATGCAACATGCTATCCAAAACCTTCTAATTTTGTTTTACCATCATCAGCTTGAATCAATAAATTGTAATATGCTGATATGGTCATACAAAGAGACTTATCTACATTTATTTTCTCTATTGAAACAGCATGCCTTAGCATCAGTGTATCACACACAAATTATTATATTCCAGGTAGAAGTCTGTACTTAGTCAGTTCTAGCCTATTTATTCACTGTGAACTGCCAGTGACTAAAGAAAACAGTCACGTGATACAGCACAGGGTTAAATCTGCAATTTAATTTCAGTCTTTCAGTTTGTTATTTATCTCATCTTTGCAGCTTTTCTCTGCTCACTTTTTGCAGTTCTAGAAATGGCACACATGTCGACATTTACCTCGGCTTTTAAGTAAAACCATTTTTTTAAGTGGTGGCGTCAGAGAGGTCTGTGTGTGTTCAACTGTCCATTAGGACACGAGTCCAGTCAACCACAAAAATCACACCGACTGGCAATTTACCAATGCAATGACTTTTACCAGTGACAGTTAATGCAAATAGAACATTATTCGGCTTAAGCTGGTCATAACTTTCTTTATTATTTTTAGCCTTGGGTCAAATATATATATCTAGGGTTAGATTCATGAAATGTGAACCTTTCATAACTTTATATAGTGTACACAGTGTACATGACACAGCTAAATATATTAGCCAAACAATACTTTTATAATAATTGGATGACAGCGGCACTATTTGAAGGTAACTAAGTATTATTTCTGGAGGATTGGTCAAGTGTGGGGATGGCCAAGTTATACAGTTTATATGCAGCTCTACATTACTATAAAATGTTTCAGTCTCTTCAATGTGACTTAAAATAATATTGCAATAATGCAAATAATGAAATGTTGAGCCATTATTTAAGCTATAAATCTCATATATTTAGAGAAATACCATTTTAATTCTCCAAGATTAATGTCAGAAATGTATGAGGACAAAACAACAAAAACAAAACAAAAAAACAAAAAAAAAGCTTTTTATTGTCAAGGAACCACTTTGCTATTTAGGACTGATTCATTCTCAACACACCATAGCAGTCACCACACGTTAGTGATGAGCTGCAACAGTAACAATGAGCGTGTTGTTTTCTTCTGAGCAGGCCCAGCTCTTGGCAGTGTATATTCAAAGTTCAAATGTGATAATAATCTAGGGCAAAGGAGTATTTCCTCATTTATAAATTACACTGAAAAGTACAATTTGATTTTGTTAATTTTGTTATCCACTGCAAGAGGCTGTGGTGTGATGACGCTGATCCAACCTTGCAAAGTGAAGCAGCAATGCTCCTTGACAAAAAGACAGTTTTTCAGAGTTTCTGCTTTTAAGTTTCTGACGTTAACCTGAGCTTTTTTTCCTTTAAAATGTATAGTTCTATAATCTGTTTTCTTTTGCTTGTGTGTGTGTGTGTGTATATATATATATATATATATATATATATATATATATATATATATACACACACACACACATATATATATATAAAAATCCTCACTCGC
>VUQS01077620.1:68245-91569 GCA_015108495.1 Heterochromis multidens
TATATATTTTTATATTTTTTTTTTTTTTTTTTTTGTGTGTGTGTGTGTATATATATATATATATATATATATATATATATATATATATATATATACACACACACACCACTTTAGTGATGACCATCACCTCACACTGGAGCAGTTTGCAGCTGAGTTTGAAGAGGCAGGGATGAGAATTAGCACATCCAAGCTTGAGACTGTGGTTCTCAGTCAGAAAAGGGTGGATTGCTCTCTTCAGGTTAGTCAAGTGTGGGAGTTCAAATATCTCAGGGTCTCATTCACCACTAAGGGAAGAGTGAAGCGGGACATTGACAGATGGTTTGGTATAGCAGTTAAAGAAATGGACTGGCATTTAAATAACGCATCTCTAGTCTTACTGACCACCCATACAGCACTCTATTCATTATACTTTGAGCACTTAACTACCTCACATCCACAACCAATTTAGAATCACCAGTTAACTAACATCCATGACATGTCTTTGGACCTGACCCAAACCACCTCCTCCCCAACCACCTCCACCCAGAAGACCTGGAGGAGATGGCTGGGGAGAGGGAGGTGTAGGCATCTTTGCTTAATCTGTTGTCCCTGTGAAATTGATCTGGATAAACCATAGAATAGATGGATGGATTAACAGAGATAGTGCTTTAACTCTGTAAGAAAATGATTTAAAAAAAATCTAAATAGTTCTGATGTGTGCCAGTTAGAATGATTATTTTTTGTCCCTGATTGCCAAGATTTGGGAGAACAATTTTCACATGCCAAAAATCACATTTTCTGATAGCAAAGGGTTACGGTTTAGGCTTTGGGCTACTTAAACCTCAGGTTAGTGTTAATTTCAGACAAAAGAGAGATTTTTTTTTTCCCTCCGCACAGTATCTTGCTCCATTATTTTCTTTTTTTCTTTACCATGGCACGATAGTGCAGTGATTAGCACTGTCTCCACACAGCAAAAAAAATTCTCAGTATGACCTTCTGGTCAGCTATACCCTTTTTGTGCAGATTTTTCATGCTGTCCATGTGCCTGCACGGATTTCCTGTAGTTCCTATTGCGACCACCACCAATCCAGACACATGTATGGGTCAGTCTACCCTGGTCAGGACTAGTGACCTGGACTGATTATTTTGTTCACCCCCAAAAAATGATTTTTGCAAAAAAACTACTGTAATATGCTGCATTACCTGAAAATACTGAAAGAAAACCTCTCCTGTTTATAGTCGAGGTTCACAATAAATGAGTGTCCCTTAAAATCAGTGCAGGATGTCAACTTCAGTAAGGGTCAGACTTTTCAAGAAGGCTGGAAGCCTATCTACCCCTTGGCTTTCACCTGCCTATTAGGGTGGAACATATTGGTTAGATAGGTTCTGTGTGAGAGTGTGTGTATGTAAGCTGTGCTGCATAGAATAACTGAATAGGACACATGTGCACAAACATACAAGGAACCACACACCCACACACACACACACACACACACTGGTGGGCTAGCGGCGGCAAGCCTTATCGGTACAACACAAAGTGGGAAGATTAGATTACTCACTTCCCTAAACCTCTAACTTGGTTACCATAGCAATAGCAGTGTGACTGGGGCAGCGGCTGGTCACTGTGGAGGCTGCTGAAGCAGGAATGGACGAAACAATCACCAGGGGAACAGTGGGTCAGCCAGCGGCTTCACCTCACCAGCTCACCGATTCATTTCATTCTATTCTAGTCTTTTCTAAATGAGGTCATCTTCTGGTCGTGTGCTTCAACATGGAGAAAAGTGACAACATCAGCAGAGCAGAGATTCTTCTTCATTATTCCTAATGGGGTGTGCTGTAGCTACTTTAAGAATCCCTGCATGCATGTTGATAAGATATGTTGCTGCACAATATTTGGAGGATTGATAAATAGTAAAAAGTGTGAGGTCCCAGCTCATGCTGCCATTTCTGTGCACTGCTGCATACTGGCTAAGGAAGATCAATTGATATTGAATTCATAATTGCACTATAGTGGAGCCTCGGCCTTAATTCAAATTAATGAAGTGCTTGCAAATCCATAGTGTTTTGGGTTTGATCATTAGATTAATTACCCCAATAAGGCTATTGTATTTCAATTAAGTCAAGTGCAGTGTTTATCTTTTCATTAGTCAACACTCAGAAAAACACATTTTACACAAAGAGTGGAGACAAGGCACGGCACATGTACTTATCGAGAAAGAAATACAAATCTAACGTCAGTATATCAGAATTATTGCAGTCTTGTAGTTTTCATTAGTGTTTTATTTATATTTAGGCTTAAATTTTGTTTTTAGGGTGCATGTTTCACTTTCATTTCAATCCAATTTAATTTATACAGTTCACACAAACAGTCATCTTACATTGATTTTTGTTGCGTATATGCACCAACGCTCTCACTGTACTGACAAATTTGACTAAATTGACAAAGACTACAAAACTAAAGACATTTCCAGTGTATTTTCTTATTAGATTTGAAAGTACATAGTATCGTCTCAGTTTTTGTTTTTATTTTATTTCAGTTCATTTTAGTTTACTAAAATACCACCCAGAACAAGTGCTTTAAAAGTCTGAGCCTAAACAAAGCTCAGGAAATTATTAGAGTGACACACAAAAGAAATCAGGTAGCTGAAAAGAAGCAGGAGAGACACTTCGAAGAATGCCCCATAAATACTGGTAATTACAGCGCTGACAGCCCTGATGCTCTCTCCCTGCTGTTAAGGACTTATAATGGAGTCATTTTTTACTATTCAAACAGGAAAAAACAGGCTCTGATAAGTTATGGGACACTGTTTTGACCTTGACAAAGCACTTAATTTAGATAAGAGTTACCCTCAAAACTGCAGTGAAATTAGGTCACTACAATGCCGGTGGCTCACAGAGCATGACAGCGTTTAAATCTTTGACTTAGAGGCTCGAGGCAGCGGAGTCCAGCTGACTCCTAACCAGTATTTTTGCTGGTTCTGCTTAGGACTATTTTATCTCTACTAGAACATTTTTCAAAAATTCACTGTTTAATATTGAATTGAAGAAACCACAGCGAAGCATAGACCTAAAGTACTTTTGGGTCTTTTAAAAAGAGAGTGAATAATTAAAGTTACCAGCTAGCAAAGTAACAAAATGAGTTGCCTCTATAAAGACGCATTATATGACTTCTGATTTTTCCCCTACTGCCACTATCAGATTTTTTTTTATTTGGTTTAGAGTAAAACATCTTGACAATAATTGACAACAATTGAAAAGAACAGAAAAAAATATTTTGCGCTTCTTTGAAAATTGATTACAATTCATTGTCTGATTTATGACAATGTTAAGAAATGTTATGCAATCAAAATTTCAATGTGTTTTCACTGTACAATGACTGTGGGTGTTTTGCAGTGACTGGGCTGCAGTGTTGAAGACCAGTTTGCAAAGATATTGCATTGAGCATTGACTCTTTGAAGCTGAGCTGATGCCAGCATGTGACAGAACCTGGTTTTCTACAGTTCCTTACGTACAGCAGATGCTGCAGACACTGGGCGGTGACAGGTTTGCTGCAACTTGTGGAATAAAACACACTAAGGTTCATGTATGGAGATAGTTTGCATTTAAGCGCAAGTCATAGTCACAGAAGCAGAGTGCAAAGACAGATTTACTGAACATTTCAAACAAGAGGAAACACATCAAGCTTATCTCAGCACCTCAAAGAGAGACATGCAACAGAATTCACAGTGTCTTATAGTGCTTAAGTTTACACTGACAGCATGCAGTCACAATGATCATATACGAGAATTTTACTACTATTGTTTGCATACTGACAGATGGCATCTGTCATAGCAATGACAATGACCAACACACATAACTTGAGCTGAGTGCTACTCATCATGCCTGCAGGCTGCTTTCATGGCTGTTCAGTCTGCCAAAGCTTTGCATGTTAGCACACATTAAATTAAAGAGTTTATAATGAAATACATCAAAGGGGACTTATGCTTTTTCTTATTTTATGATATAAAAGAAGAAAGACGGGGGACATCACTAATATGGTCATCTCAGGCCCACGGCTCCACCCATGTGATGCAAAAACTGTCTTTTAACAGGTGGCAACTAATGAGAATAAAGGTGGCTTCAAGGGAGAGGCGCTAAAACTGTTTCAGACTGAGAGACTGCACCAAGGTCCAGTATAAGGTAAAAAAAAGAGGATTATGATCACCTGTATGCAAAGCTACTCTAGTGGAGTCCAGTGCTGTGTAGAATTTTGTGGTGCAGATAGCAATTTTCTATTTGTTACATTCCTGGTTGTTGCTGAACATTGCTTCTCTTAACCTTCAAGACAAGAAAAGTACCATCTTTGTCAATTCCTTGCTGCCACCTCCTGACAGTGGGCATGTTTTACTGCACCTGCCCACCAGACACATTTGATCATCCACAAAAAAAACATTTTGGAATAGACACCCCCCGCTAAAACTGATTTCACAATCCACCTCTCTCTCTACCTCCACTGCTGAAGCTGTCAATACTTGTAACGCATATTTCGTGATCAGCTACTGCCTGCACAAAATTTCATGGCAACCCATCCAAATATTGTTGAGATATTTCTGTGTGGACAAAAGTGGTAGACTGACATCCATGAAGTGCTGCTGCTTCAGTTCTAAAAATAAGGAGTGTATTTTTCTTTTCTTTTACACCACTTCAGCTTTTTTTTTTGAGGTGATATCATACAAGTGTAGGTTTTATCTCTCTTACAGTTTGGCGTTCTAACAAATTATCATCTGCCAGCACCACTAAATAGTCTGTCTTCTTTAAAAATATACTCGGACTGTTGAGATGCCTAGAAATCTTTCAGGCTTAAGGCTTTGCTCTGTCTTTGTTTTTGCATGATCATGTGAGCGCAATTCAATTTCTCCACCGCGCAATTTGATTTGGACAAATGTCTGATTCTGACCAAAGGGGCCATGTGACTCGAGTCATGCCCAAAGGGCATCTCCCTGCACAGTTGACTTGTGTACTTATCAGATAAAAAATAGCAAACACAAAGGAGAACACACTCTGACGAGCATGAATACACCCGTGCTTGCACTGCCGCTGGTCTGCTTTCTGCCCACACACACACACACACACACACACACACATTCACACTTATGCACCACATTGCCAGTGAAACTGGCAACTTCCTGGCTGACCCAAGTTTTATGTGTGTAGATTTATCATTGGCCATTAAAATATATTTGATTTTCACTGAGATGGCTCTCTACTGCTGACTTCTTACAAGTCCAAGCCGTCTTTTACAACCGCTTGCTTTAACCTTCTCCCCTGCTCATAAAACACCAGCATCTTCTTCCACCTCTGGCAGATCCCCCTCCACCCCCCTCCATCTCTTCTACTGTATCTCTCCATCTATTGTGACCTCCGCTATGATTCTATCTTTATAGGGTGTGTTTGTGTTTCTCCTCCTCTTGTCCTTGCCCTCTTCTTTCCCTTCTTCCTCCTCTACTGCACAAATACCCTCTCCACCCTTGAGCTATTTTTTCTTAATTGTCTCTTTTCCTCCTGAATGATCGATTCGTCAGATTTATCTGACATTTTGAGAGTGAGGACAATTCTCAGGCTTCTACTTTAAATCGCCCAGGGGTCTCGGAAGGTGAACATTTATAATGAGCTTTCATGGGGATATTCAGAGAAAATCTGTCTCACTTAAAGAAATATGTGCACAATGACTCTAAACCTTTCGCCTTTTGATCGTCTGACGCTATACTAATCATTCCTGCAGCTTTGACTGGGCTACTTTTATTTTTTCATGAGGATACAGGAATTTTTTTAAAGTCTGCTGTAGTAGTGTGTATGTTACACTATATTATGGAGTGAAATCTCAATAAAATCCTGTTAGGCAACGTCTACTTTGAAGGACACAGGAAACATATGCAGTGTTATTTGTCAGTTTTATGATACCTAAGCTTTGGATAAGAAAGAGTACAAGGAAATATATGTAAAATATCAGAATCAGAATACTTCATTAATCCCTGAGGAAAATATGCAGTCTGCTGTACCATTATATGTTGCACCAATGTGCTCTCATCTCAAGGCACTGAATGCAGCTGTTTGGACTAAAGCTGCAGATACTCAGTAGGTGTCATTTGGCACTGATACCTTGAGACACCAGCCACAGTTAGAGTTTCCTCAGCCAGAACACTGCAGTTTGTGCCCCAGTTGGGGACTTTGTTTAGCTTCCACTCACTGCTCCGTTTGCTATAGGCACCAAAAACTACTTGGTTATTTATAAGAAAAGATGATGATTTGGGTTATAATCTTCCCCTTTCACTAAGTTAAACCTGTAAATGCCAGTGCATATAAATGTGATGTGTCACCACACCACTAATGGAGAACACCTTATACATATCTCTAATGGCTGTAGCTACAACAAATCAGCAGGTTTTGATGCATCAGGAATGAAAACAGTCTGGCTGGTCCTGGAAAAAAATATCCTTTGTTGTATGTAAGGAATAAACAATAAAAATGTGCATAAACTTAAATTGTGTTCTTAAGGATATGTTGACATCTTATTGGCACATTGTTTTGTATTTTTTGCCAGACGTATTACAGATGTTATACAGTATTTGTGAGATGATTTTTTTTTTCAGTTATTCATTTTTAGAGTAACATAAATAACTGTCTCTAACGAATTATTTGCATGATGTGTTGGTTGAAAACTGAGCTCCCTGACCTTTTAATGTTTTCAAGCAGACTCATTTCACCACAAGTAAAATGAATTTTAAATACGCACTTACTGAATGAGGTAAGAGAAGTCTCAGCACTTAATGGAAGTGCGGTTGTGTAAATAAATAAGTAAAAATCAAAACTCGGAGGATCTGGCTGTTATTTTGCATGCATACTCAGGCAGACAATATAATTGTCAAACATTGTATGTCTCTGATGGAATTATTAGAGAAAATGCTTTTGAAAAATGGATTAACGCCCTGTAGTGGAACTCCAGGCTAACATTAGTCAACAGAGGTGTCAAACAGATGACCTGCAGGCTAGAACCTGGACCAGTAAGGGGTCTAATGTGGCTCACTGAAAAGTCTAAAAACTCACAGAAGGAGAGCATAACTATTCTGGGATTGTTCACTGTGTTTTGCAGCAGGAGGGTTTGTGTTGTGTAAGAATGCATTATGCCATCTGAGTGGTTGCCTCAACTGTAAATTTAACCCGAGCCAGAGGTCTGAATTGCTGTCAGGTTATAGCCTCTTACTGAGAAAGACATTACCCATTCCTGCCATACCACGCAGCAATAAGGTGTTGAAGCCAAAGAGCCACTGTCATTACAAAGAGTATTTGTAATGACAGCAGGCTGGCTGAGAAAAGTGGAACATATTGTTGAAATTGCATCTTGTTTTTTTTTTCTAAAGACATCTCATGCTGTTAGTCTGTTTAGTAATTAAATGGTTCATTAAAGGTGAATGTTTTCAGAAAGTGCTACTTTACACTCAAACACTATAATAATGCAGTGGTTTACTGGTCCAACCAACTTGATCAAATTGGGCTGTAAATGGCCCATGAACTAAAATGTTTGACGTCTTTACCTGACTTTTATTACTGGAAATAATATACGTGCCACTGTAAACAAACACTGGGTTTGAGTGGAACATTTGCTCTGTAAATTAGAGCACAGTAACATAACCTATTCCTTACAATTCCAGCTGAATGGCAGCTTTTCAGATTCAGATTTCCTAATGTTATAAGACTTATGTTGCTATTGAACTCTCCTCCATGCTATTTTAGTTCTTGTATAGCCCAGAGAGCATTAAGGGAAAAGAAACCCTGTGACTGCTTTCTTTCGCTGCAGTTTTTATGGTGGTGTCGCAATGAAATGCTGAAAAACAGCCTCAGGAAGTGTGATCCTCTATACAACAGAGCACAGAGACAGACCAAGCATGCATGGCATTACAAACAAATCACCATGCTATTGGTCATGCCATTTTTTTATAATCCCATGTGTGAACACACTGTGTGAGTGTAAGCACATCATGTTCAGAGGACATATATAAAAATGTATGTTTAATTTTGTTCCTCCTTCTTCCTGCTTCTTAGGGCTGTCTGTCCTCCTTCTCTCCCTCAATCTCTACACCATTCGCCTTCTGTTTCCTCTGCTCTGTTATCTATTTTGCGACTTTCCCCAGGCCATTTCTTTGTCCACCCCCATCTCCCGTCCCTCTCTCTTTCCTCTCTATCTGTCTCTCTTTCTCTGGCTTTCTCTCTCTGGTTGACCTAGCACCAGTTTCATTTCCGCCTGTTCATCTGTCTATCTGTCGTCTTTTTGGGGGGCACTAATCTCTTTTTCAATCTCTCTCTCTCTCATATATGCTTGGAAAAGCTCCATGCATTGGAGTTAATGAAGTAACTGCATGGGTAAACACATGGGAGGATAGAGAGGATGCAGAATGGCGAGTGTAAATATATGCATGGGTACAAACATGTTTTGACAGATGAGCCTGACTACTGTCTATGCTGATGTTAGAGTTGAATCTTGTTAGTCAATTAAGCAACAAATTAGAGTCTTAGCTCAAAGACACGTTATTAATACGGTGGGGGGTTTATGTGATTAGTTACACAAAAGTTATTCATAAAAAGTCACTCATGGCCATAAGCTCCTCTCAATCTTACTGCAATCAACTCTCACACACTCTCTCCCCAAACCCCACTGTTTATCAGCTGCAATGTTGTCCATGCCACCATCACTCCCTTTCATTCAGCACTGTGAGAAGGACACACAAAGCTAAATGAGGACTTTCCCCAGCATGTCATCTTTGCAAATCTTGTCAAAGAAATCTTTTCAGTTCAGTGCATATGCCTTGTATTGTGGAATTTGCACAAAAAAGTAGTCAAATTAATCAGCCTGTGATTAGAAATATGAATTGTATAATTTCTGGGCTTTTTCTAAAAAACACTTTCATTTTTTCAAATAATTCCCCACTTTTTAGGACATTATGCAAATTTCTGGCTGAGACTTGAAAATCAGTTGTGATTGAAAATCAGTTACAATCCCTTTTTTCTGTTATTTAAATTTTCTGCTGCAGTCACATGATCTTTCACTGAAGCTGTAAAAAAAAAAAAAAACCCATTCGCAAAGTCTACTTTTGATGAAAGGACAAAAGATAAAACACATGTTTAAAACACATCTTTATATCTTCTATGATTGTTAGTGGTCGACATGTATCAAAAATTCTAAAGCTGAAAAGCTGATTTTATTTATGAGGGTAAACCAACTTGATGGCTGCATAATCGAACAGCAAACATTCACACACACTGTGTTATCAGTGAAAGTTTACTCTGCATGTTAGCAAGCAGTGTTCATGTGGTGTCTTTCGCTGCTAAACACTCAGCCATGCTCACTTGTTTTGTCTGCTTGCTGTATTAAATAAATAAATGAATAAATAAATGGGATGAGTGGGCTGAGTGTAAACCAAAGCTGTAATGCAATGGACCATAAAACCAAAACAATGAGCTGAAAGAGGCTAAAACGCTACACAAAGCTACAGGCAACTCAAAAGTTATCTGTTAATACTTTGTAGGCTCATCAATACAAGTGACCCTTTTCAACTGAAAGTTGTTGTATAATTGATGGTCAAATATAATACCCCATCCAAAATAAATAAATAAATAAATAAAAATCATAGCAGTTTCACGTAGAGATAAATAGATCTTTGTTAATCCCTCGGGAAGGTTCCTCTGGGAAATTTAGTAAGTAAAACATGTTAATACTCATATAGTCCCTGCATGGTTTAGGACCTCAGTATCTCTCTGACATGCTCGTAATCTTTGAACCAGCTGTTACATCAGGTCATCAGGAATAGACCACCTGCTTATTCTCCAGCACTCAACTAGTACTGGTGAAGCAGGTGAGCTCCAACATTATCAGTGTTTAAAACCTAATTAAAAATATTCATGTTTGGTAGCACCTTTCAGTAGTCTAGTTCCTGGTCTTATTTATCACGTTTACTGGTGTATTGTTGGTTTTTTTTACTATTTTATTGAATTTCTGTGTCTTTCATGGATTTAAGTTGTGGGTTTTATCATTTTTACATATTATTGTTGCTTCTTTTGTTTTCATCGTTGACAGATGTTACATAAGGATTTTTTTAGAGATGTACCCACTGCAGTTTTCTTGTGTGTGACCTACTGATACGGATTTCCTTTCTAAGAACTATAACTGACAGCACATACAAGCAAAAATCAACTTTTCTTCAATGCAAAATATTATTTTCACAATAAATTATTAAACTCTAAGAAGGGAAATTGAAACAACTGAAAATAAAGTGCTCTGCTACTGGTAAGAGTTACAAATAATTAACACCCATCTTTACCTGACATATGTTACCTTAGCAAACAAAAGCAGGTGCAATAGAGTTAGATGACAAAACAAATATCAGATACTTTCATTATTTTCCAGTATGTTTAGAACCAGATAACAGGACGTCGACCCTTTTCTCTTTTTCACTCATCACTCGTCTCTCTAATGTTCCTTGTAACTGCTTTGATCCTTTGCTCATACCGAGGCTGCTGGCTTGCGGCTGGCTCTGAGCTCTGGATAGCTTTAGCTTTAGCTACTTTGCCTTTAAAACGTCCATGTTCAGCTGCGTGAGGCTGGCTTAAGCGTCTCATTAGGTTTGCTGTTATGAACATTTTCGTGATCGTCTCCACGCAGTTTACTTCGGTGAACTTTGTATCTTCACTCACATGTGGCTGTGAGTGTGTGTGATTATTTGCCTGTGCCACTGTGTGCGTGCGTTGTACATGCAGGAAAAGAACCAGCTTGTAATTTCTAGATGTTATTAATTCACTTACTTTTATCGCTCTATTGATTGACTTTATGTACATGTATATACTCATGCTACCATCTCAGTAGTAGCTTATTTGTGTAGAAAATTATGCTCTTATTATAAGTACATAAATTCAGTTACAATAAAAGTTAGCATGAGTAAAATAATAATGCTAAGGAAACGTGTTTGATGCTGAAGTCAGCCCCTCATACTTTGGTCAACAATAAATATGGTCCTGTTTTAGAGCTAAGTTCCTCAGTTCTTTCAAAGTGAACTTCATCTTAGTTTACAGTTTGCCGTGTTGGGTACAGAGTAGCATATTAAAAAGCAGTACATGTGGAGTTAGAACCGAGGAGGTGGAGGAGGAAGAGGTGAGTAATCTTACCATCGTCTCCTGATCCTGAGCCAGCATCTGCAAAGGAGAACAAACAGTTATTAACCAGAGGCTCTCACAGCCACAGACATTAGCTGAATAATGTGTGTCTGCATCTGTAAGTGTGTGTCTGGACCTATTTGAATATCTGCTCGTGATTGTGTGCATGTACACAAGAGAGCGTCTGTGTGCGTGTGGGTGTGTTTAAGTGAGCTGAGATTTCTGTGAAGACGGTGCAGAAAGTGATGCAGAGAGACAGATTTACAAAGAAAAAAACTGCTGAAAAAACGGAGAGGAGGATGATAGTGGGGTGGAGGATGCATTGATGCTTTGAGCATCATGCAGCTCCCCCATTCTGTACCACAACATTGATGAAAACACCTCCAACTGTGGACCTCTCAGTGGTAGGACTGTGGGAAGGCGCACTGTTGCAAATGTGTTTGTGTGTCAGCGAATCCTTCTTCATGGCTTTCCCACTGAATCTGTGTAAAGCCCCTTCAAAGACACTGAGCTTACTGAGCTGTTCAACAATACAGCTGTGAAAAAGATACTCATGAGCACTCCGAAGCTCCATGTAACTTGAGCTGCCGCACAAAGTGATCTGCTAAAATGCACAGTGCCAGAGACCGGGCGCGTGCAGGCCCTCCGAGGACTGCAGGGGGATGAAAGCTCAGCTCCATATGAACACCCATGTGAGAGGGTTTTATAAGAAGAGGTGTACGTCATGAGGCAATTGCAGTCCCAGAACACATGAAGTCTAACCATCAAGCTGATACTGATACTTTCATGACACAAGGTTTGGATCAATAAAATACATTTTTGATGGGATAAAAACAAGTCGGTATTGTCAAGATTCTTCGAGGTCAGAGCAGCAGACGCACTGATGTGCCAGGGGAAAGTAACTCTTAAACTCTTGTTTGACTGATATTTTATATATTTCAATAATCACTGAATAATTCACATTATTACAGTCTTGAGTACTGTATTATGCTTTCACACTGGTGATTTGTTTAAAGCCCTTATGCATAGACTTAGTATCTGGTAGATAGGCAGTATCAAATAATGCACTTTGGAAAGCAGCTTCGAATGTTGAGATCCCTTAATCCCTCACACTAATGGGTACAAACTGGACCGAAAGAATTACATCCCACATTTTTCTACAAATACAAACTACTATCAGAACATCATCGGGACCATGAATAATGCTATTATTATTACATAATGGCTACAAAACCGAAATTGGGATGAATCTTCATTAGAACCATCGACATCCACCATCTACTAGGATTACTGTAGCACCGGGAGCTGAAAGCAGTATTACAGTGCAGTGAACTAGACTGAAAAAAGGGGATTGTGATTAGTGATTTGTTCCCTTGAGGACAGATGAGAGATTGAGAGTGAGAGAGTGGCCAATGAATATTTCAAACTGATACACTATCAGAAACAGCAGAGCTTGTTTAGGTCATAGAGCCATTGTCTGACCACTTTTGGTAAAACCTCAAAACAATGACTGGAAAAGGAGAGAGGTGGGGTATCAAAAACTGTTCAAATACAAACACACATTCAATAGGGTGCTGCAGGTGTGAATCCTAAAACCCAACAATGAGTTTGCATTTTTACACTTCCATCTATTCTTTGGTTAGATACCTGAAATAAACACATTTCTTCATGTTTTCTTCTACATTATGAGATAAGTGTGAACTTTTAAGCTTTTCGTATCCCAGAGAAGGCATTTGCTAACAATAGACTACAGAAGTTGTCATGGGCGCTCAACATCATCAAGCCAAACACACAAGCTTAGTGGCGTTGACTATGACATCATGCGGAGGTGGCGTGGCTTGTTTATAGCTTAATGTTAGTGTTTTACTTGTTGTGATTGCCTTTATACTTCAAAAATTCTAAAAGTGGTGTCAGTGTGTGGAGATAATCTTGCTGAACAAAACCTGTAAATATCATAAACTTTTAATTTCCACACATTCGACACATTTCTGCATTAATCCAAAAGCCCACAGACAAATCCCATTAGCTTTTGTTGCTGACCTGCAAGGCCATACTTCTTGTGTCTTGGTTCCAGCTCTGAATCTTTAAAAACTCTTTTCAGAATATTAAATAAATTTTAATAAATCAGCTATGCCGGTTTCATGAGGAAGAAAACAGCGTGAAGCCAAAAAGTCTTAGACCACAACGAAAATCTGTCATATTTTCATATAAATGTGGAAATAAAGGAATGGAAGCTTGAGCATTCAGAGACATGTAAAACAAAGAGGAAATATTAAGACTGGTATACTGATTCTAGGTCAGCAATCAAATTTCATCACATCAGTGGTGCAAACCAACTCCTTTGCACAAAAAAGTCAGATTTCCTTGAGTTGTATCTCTTCCACTGAAGTAAAGTAAAACCAGAGAGGCTTGTCCATGTAAATCAACTTGCAGCCATTGTTTACCTGGTATAAATACGGTTGTCTTCACATTTCCAGCAGAACATTGCTTACTAAGCAGCACTGAGGTAGTGGGACACTCAAAGTGTCAGAAGACGAATTGTTGTTCTCAGCAAAGAAGGGATTTCTCAGCATCAAATCACGGCTAGACTGAAGGTTCCTAAGGGAGTCAGTGCATGGCACTCTAAAATGCTTCATGGAAAGTAGATCAGCTGTATCCAAAAGTGTAAATCAATATATCTGTTTTGTAGAGAGATACTACAGCAACTTTATTACAGATATATAATTTGCTAAATCAAGAGACAAAAACTCCAATCAGTAGAAATCCTGTCGAAACAAGGCTGTGGTCCCAGAGGACAAGGAGTGCGTCTAAACCACTTCTCAGGAGAGAACACAAATCAGCACTTCACAGTAAATGACTGGAAAAAGAAAAAGTATTTTTTGCTGATGAATTCAGTTTTAGATTTTTGGTACTAAACAGAATGGTGTACTGTATGAAAGGAGACAAACAAGAGGTAGTGGGAATATTCAAGTCTGACAGTGTTTTATTACTCTGGAGTTGGACACCTGCACTGAACTGAGTCCACCTTGACCAAGAAGAAGCAGCACTCCATCCTTCCGGCCTCTGGTGTGCATCTTTGTGTAGAAAGATTCCTACTGCAGCAGCCCAAACACACCTCAAAGCTTTGAAGAACTACCTGAACACCAAAGAAAACCAAAGAGTGCTGATTTTCAAAGACTTTCCTCCACAGTCACTTTACCTCAGCCCTTTTAAACATTTGCGGAGGCACTTGAAGACTCAGAACATCATCCTATCATTGTGGGATAATATGGGTTATCAGGTTTTTCACAAATTTGTGTGCAAGTTTGCCAACTTGAGTGGACTGTTTTCATTAAAGCAAAAGGAGAGAAGGCCAAATTTTTGCTGAAATCTTTGGACATTTTTCAGAGATTGAATACCTGTTAAATGTACTAAACAAATTCAAAATCTAAGTATCTGCACCAGAAATCTCTGATTTTGCAACCCATGATTCATACCTTTATTAGACCTCAATAATAGAAAGCATTCCGTTACATTGGCTGCTTTGTTTACACGAAAACTGTACAGGGCACCTTTAATGTTGAAAAAAAAAGCTGTGGACACCCTCTACAAAAACTCCTCTGCCTTTCTCCCTACACAATTTCAGTGACCTTGGAGTGTGTGGGACACTAAATGTGCAGTGTTTCATGAAAAGGCTTAGCTTTAAGGATCAGGCTGAAGTCAGAAGGGGTTCATGGGAGATCAATAAAAACCTTTAGTATCTGCACAAGGGCAAAGGTTTGAGGAGAAAAAGACTGACATTAGAAAATAGAACAAAACAGCAGGGGAGATAGGCACAAGCTTACATTTCTTCCCATTTGTCTGCCAAATGAAGGGTCACAAAGAAGAGATACCACACAATTTTATTTTGTGAGAGGCACTGGAGGGTGAGGAAGAGAGCAGAGAAGGACTGCATCAATAGATGATAGAATTTTTTCCTAGTTTTAAAGCAATTGATTGGAAGAGGTGTGAAGCAGAAAGAAGGAGAGAGGAACCTTCTAGGGGAAACTGTTATTAACCTTACAGAGCTGCTGAGTCTATACTGCAATGCACACAAACTGTACGCACGCACACACACACACACACACACACACACATCAGTACACACACATAAACACACTTTTCCACCTTCTACTGTAAATAAGTATTGAAAGTTAGACTTAACTGAAAGAGAATCGTCTGCCTTTACAGTGATAACGTGACATGTTTGCCACACAACCTGTGACATGACCCAGCAGGTTAGTAACACAACTTTATCTATAGAAAACTTTCCGATCACTGGTATATTAGTGTAGTGTAGTGTATTATATGTAGTGTAGTGTATTATATGCTGACAACCTGTGTGAAATACTTTCAACTGAGTCAAAGATTACAGTTTTTTCTTTAAAAAGCTAAGCATCATTGTCAAATGATGTTACATAACCTGTTTACTAGTTGCTAGAAATAATGCGTCTTTTCGAATAAGCTATTAGCTGATTGGTATTGCACAAGCTATCAAAATGGCATGAAAAAAAATGACAGATTTTTTGTTTTTTTATATTTTGATAACTAACCAGCATATAAAAAAATACTTGCGGGCACCAGTGCTACCCCTCAGCCTCCCAGTAGATGCATCTATGGTATGAATTTGAAAATCCTATGTTGCCTCGTTCTTGAGTTATCGTATTCACAAGATTTTCAGAAATCTTGACCTCTGAGCTTGACCTTGATGTCAAGGTCACTGAGAATCGAACTCATCCGAGATTTTTAGTAGATGCACCTATAGTATCAATTTAAAAGTCCTAGGTGACTTCCTTCAAAGTTATCACATTCACAAACTTGGGTGTCCATGCTGCCTGCCCGCCCGTCTGCCCGGCAAAGTGACAACAATACCCCATCAGCCTTTGTGGCTGAGCGGTAAAAAGTGGCAGATTAAGAAGATCCATCCCCCAGTCAACGAGGCTAAAATTGTGTTTGATTGTGAGTGATCCAAGTGATTATTCTCCAACTTGCAACGATTAAAAACATGGTTACAGTCCACCATGACGCCCTGATGAATCTCCTTACAGACATTTTGAACACTTTGGACCTAAGTGCCCCTCATAAGGAAATTTATTGCCTAAATGTCTGAGTCACATTTGGATGTGCAAATTGGACATTTTGGGCCCAGTAAAAGTTGCGCATATAGGTTCTACTCAGGCTTACTATATGTCTTGACCGCCGTGTCAACAGGGACCTCATGAGGGACCTCTAAATATGCAAGACCGGCATACTTTTTGTCTGCTTTCATAATGAGTTTGCTCACCTGTGTGTGCGCCTGATGTGTTTGTCCTCTCACAGAGCAGAGGTTTAATTATTGTCGCATCTGTGCTGTTAAAATATTGTGCGCAATCCAGTATGTTTTTTCTCAGCTGTGCGGACCTGTGCAGCTAAGTTTTGGCTCTTTAGTTCTTCACTTCAGCACCCCCAACTTCAAGGCCCTTCCCATAGCTCTGCATGCTGGATTCAGACCATATGATATGAACTCAATGATGGCCAGATGACACAGGGCCTGTAAATTAAAATGGATGGCACTACAGTTGTGTCTTCTCGCAAAGTGTGTCATAATGGACAAAAAAACTGACGGTGCATCTGAGTTGCCTCACAATGCCTTGACCGAAAGGCTAGCATGTTACAATTTTAGAATATGGATGTAGCAACCATGACATCACCCATTAGTTAGTGAATTCCTGCTGTAAAGGTGCAAGCTAAATGTTTTCTCTGTTATTTCAGTCATTATCTGACTCTAATAATGACTGAAATTTAAAAAATAAAATGACCTAGCTAATGAGATATTAAATTAATCAGCTCTCCGCCAGCTGGTGAGTCCTTCTCTAGTGCTCAGCTGTGTGCAAACATGGCAAAACTAAAGGATCCCTATGAGCTTATACCTTTTAAAGACCTCCAAAGAGCAGACTGTTTGATGAACAAAGGAAGCCTTCAAGAACCCCAATTTTTCATGAGAGGATGTGCAGGAAACTCTTTTAACTGTTGGCATCAATAGGAAAGTAAATGCACACATCTGACCTGCATGGGACCTGTGCCAGGAAAAAGTCTTTGCCATCCAAAAAGAATATTAGAGCAAAACTGCAGTTTGATGATCAACATACAGGGAAAAACCAGGGGCTTTATTTCTAAAACTGTGCGTAAGATCCATACTAAAAGTGTACACGCACAAACGCTGAAAATAATGTGCATCAAAAGATAATCAGATTTATAAAACCGTGTGTACGCACACCTCCAGGCAATCTTCTGTTTGTAAATCATAGTCCACACATAGTCATCTGTGCCAGTGCATCAATCATGCGGCATTACGCATGAGAGTCACAGAAAAATTTATGTTTATAGCAACTAAACACTCAGTGGTATCAGCCCACCCTGGGATATGAGGAAGTATGATATGTGAACTTTAGTTATTAATTAATTTGAGTTTTGTTATTGTGAACTTGGCCTGCATTATGAGGACATGAGTGTATTCATTTTGCTGTCACAGCTGTCAGCGGCTTTGTTTCCAGACTTTGTTAATTTACACAATCCATATGTGCAGGTGGTGGAGATTTGCCGGGTGAGGTGACTGGAGAAGGCAGAGTGTGAGCGACACTGCGGTGTCTACTGTGTGCCTGACAACACCGTCACCTTCACTGCTGCGATTTCACACACGTAAACTAAATGAAAACACAGTGTCCTTGGTGATCTAGGCGGAGAATTAAAAGATATCATTAAAAACTATTTATGTTCTGGTGCAACAAGGTGGAAAGTGAGGGCCTGGAGCCTTAGACAGGCAGGTAGCATGTCAAGACTATTATGCAGAAAGATTCCCATCACAGACCAGGATCTTTATTAACATTTCCTAACTGTCTACACCAGGAATGTCAAACTCATTTTCCATCAGGGACCACATACAGCCTACTTTGATCTTAAGAGGGCTGGACTAATGAAACTCTCCTACCTCCCATTTCTGTCAGAGTAAAGAAGGTTAACTATACATTTAATCCCAGAGATATCTTAATATAAGAAAAAGAAGTGCAAGTTCAACAGCACGTCTCAGTTTTTCTACATGATAAAGGAATGCTGCTGTAGGAAATGAAAGAAATTAAGGATAAGGGATAAGGAATTTCTATAGTATACAGTGAAAAAGCAGGAACTTCTCTGTCATTTAATTGCTTATATATTACTTAATTACTTGAGAAAAAGCCCAAAATTTATGCCCTCCTTCACATTTTCCAAAGCTGTTCGGTGGTAAATGGACTGATTCTTATATAGTGCTTTTCTACTCTCCCGGAGCCCTCAATGCGCTTTAGTTCAGTGGGCCAGGATGGAGTCTTTGCCAAGCCAATTTTGGTCCCCGGGCCTTATGTTTGACACCACTGGTCTACACCAACCTTACCCATGTTGTCTCTGATATTCAGATGCAAATCCAAATTATTTCTCTGTAGTAAATATTCATAACTAATTAAATCATGTTAGAGTTGAACATTTAGGTTACCTTCTTCATTCACCTTCTTCCAGCTAAACCTTTTGAGCTCAGAAAAAAACACAAATACAGAAATCTATCCTCACATTGGCATTCAATTGTCTGTTTCTTTAGCACCCCCTCATTTATAGCAAGAAGAAGGAATGAAGTATTCACATTCTACCTTCCTGATAGAGCTGCTTAAAGTTAAAATGTCCCTGCTGCTTTGTGGCTCATCTGGGCCTCTCAACTTGATGGAAGGCAGCAAGCTGAAAGATCTGCAGTGATCAGTGCTATATTAGATTATCATTACTTAATGTAATTGCTTTAAATTAAGATAGACTTCTCAAATAACTAGAAATGACAGTGTTTTTTGTACACAGAGAATGAGTGGTGTATTGACTCCTCCTGTACTGTATGTGAGATTATGCTGACACCATTGGACTGATTCTAATTCCTACTGATAGCCCAGAGAGAACTCCTTAAATCATCTGCCAAACATATGGCTCCTGTCATCTGTCAGTGCTCAGGCACTGCAGTCGCACGAAACGGTGATTAAACATGCCATCGACATTTTAACAATGTGTCAGTTAAATGCTCTCTCACCTTTCCATTTAATGACTTCCTGAAACTTATGTGGTTCACTCCATGAAGTGAGTTGGAAATACCATGTTTCTGTTTGCCTTAGCTCAACTCTCTCCTTTGGGGAAAATAGACTGCTGGGTTTGTTTCGCTTTGCTAAGCTAATGCTTAACTGCTCCTCACTGTGCTGGGCTAGCACCTGATGTGATAGGAAAGTGGTGCCATCCTGTTCTAATCAGCTTTCACTGGCTTTGTAATCCTGAGAGCTCTTCCTTCTATCGACTTTTAGATCAGGACTTCCTTATTTGTTGGTGACACAAAGGTAGTAGAGCCCCCAACAGGAGATAAATTAGCTTTTTCTTCTGACGAATGTTACACTGTCAATAAAGTAAACACTAAAATACCACACTTTGTAAAATGTCAAAACCTGTGGTGAAATACTGGGGCCAAAAAACAAATAGCCTAACGATCTTGCTTTCTATTCAAACTTTGTCTTCCTGACAGTAAAATAAACATTTTAGTTAGTTGCTCGTCACACAGCACCTTCTTTTCTATAGCAACCATTAAATGGTGCTATTTTTTTTTTTTTTTTTGTGACGAAAAATAGAAGGCAACACTATCAAATCATGTTTGTCTATGCCTCGGTGTCCTCACAGCATGAAACTGGCACCTCAGCAGGTCTCCTGTTTACTGTTTGGAATGACAGCAGACTTGAACGTCTGGCCTCTTGGCCTCGGCAGCTTCAAAGAGGTTCAGCGCAAGGGAAGCATGGACATCTCTCATGTATAGTAAACACAAGTAGAAAACTGGTAATGTAACAAAGTGTGTCAGTCAGATGGCTTTGGAAATACAATACACTGTGGTTTTCATATTTATCTTTTCATCAGTGTTATAATCATCGGTACGCAAGGGATAAATTGGGATTTGTAATCTGTGGAGAGCTTCATGGTTTCAGGCTTAGTATGGGTGAGCAAGAGCAAACCATTCATGATTGCAAACGAAGGATCTTCTCACCAGAGAGTGCCATGTGGTGTCACCATGTTTTCACACAGGGCCTGAATAGACAAACACTAGATTTAGAGAGTGCATTTTTTTTGGTTTTAGGTTGAAGTGATGGCATCTGCTCTACTCATTTTGGAAAGATAGGGTTTAATTAGGGATATTCAGCTGGTTACAATCTATCCTGATGACTAAATGGCACAAATCCCTTTAAAATGTACTAGGGAATGTAAATAACCAACCGTGTACAAAGTCTCATTCTGATACCAGTTCAGTGCCAGTAGTGTCTGTCGCTTGACACTGCTGAAAAAGAGAAATGTGTAAAAGTTTAAACCACAGGAGACAAGGCAGCCGCTGAGCAAAGGTGTAAACATGTCCTTCTACTATAATTCCAACCAGTTATGAAACATCCAGAATATACTCCAGCCATCTCATTTTCAAATCCTAAATATTTACAACAGTAATATTCCACTCAGTTCAACTCTGCAGTTGAGCTCCTTTCAGCTCATAGTTTCTTTTGGTATCACTCAGCTATAACGTTCTTGTTCAGTCTCACCAGTTTCCTCGTTGTGATTTCAAGGAGCAGGTTGCAGGCCAAAACACAACATAAAGAAAATTTTGAATGTTGTGCTACAGTCACACTAGGGAAAACAGTACTTGGAGACCACGGCACAATTACATTTTTGAGACTGTGTGCAATGAACTTGTGATCTCATTGCCTTTGAAATGGTTGCTTTGAGACCAGGTCTATGACAACTCAGCCAGTTGCTGTCTTCAAAGCAACTGAAGACTGAAGATGGCGATAAAATGGCATTGACACAAAGTCAGGCTGCTATTGGCTTGTGTTTGAATGGGATCAAATTCACATCAAACAGAAATTCACATTAACTACTTACATTCAGAGTCCAACCAGAATGTCATAGATTTGAAAGAGAAATTCAGAAATTGCTCCACAATTAGTGACGTAATTGCTGCAGGACAGTGATTTTACTGCAAAATGGCGTAGGTGCTTGGCAACCTTGCTTTTGTACAGGAATAGAACTAGAACACAACAAGTTGGCAACCAGCTGAGTTGAATCCCCTATTGCAAAGAGATACATCGCAGGTGAATTGCACTTATCGGTGGAGGCTGCCTTAGATTGACTGCAAGGTGTTGGAAATCTGTCTGCATTTATAAATTATAAGATAGTTATTTGCAAACCTTCACCAGTCTGTCTGAGAGTTATTGCAGTCAGTCCGAAATGGATTGCAATTGTTTGGAGACAGGTTGTCTCCCACCAGGGGACCTGTGCAATCATCTTGCAATCAAAAGTGGTCGCCCAGAAGTAGAGGGTGTTGCACACTCAACCTCTGGGTGACCAGTTGGTTGCTGCAACTACTTGCAATTGGTCTTGTATGGCAAAAAAGTTGAGTGAAATTACCAGGCAACCACTGATGGCAAGGAGGCCGCCGTCTCATTTTTACTCTAGTGTGACTGAGCCATTAGAGTTTGATTTACCAGGCCACCAGAAACATACAATCAGACTAATTCTAATGTTTCATTATGTCTCACTGATATTGAATAGGCAATGTTTGTAAACACTGACACCAGCATAAAATCTGTTTGCTAAAGAAAACCTTGTGATATGACTAAAAGTTCCAGAAAACAAACAAACAACCAACCAAACATCTATAGAGGTGAAGCTGTTTTTCCAAAAATGACATTACTTTATCATTTTTTTCTCCAGCAGTCTGGTTCATGATATCTCTCACCTCAGCAGGGGAAACAAGTATTGGTGCCGGCGAGTTGACATATATCCATTATAGAGTGTACTGTTGCTGCTAATGGGATTTCTGAGGATGGAAATGGAAAGGAGGACAGGGAGAAACTGTGAGAGGAACAGAACAGGAGGGAAAAAAGGTTTTGCTGCAGTTTGTACAGTTAGATAGCTGTGGCTCTTGAATTCTTTACTCTCAGTTGCTCATATCGCTCATATCGTATTCACACCGTTTTAACATATTCCACTGCTGAAGTGATTTTAAAGCTGAGCGTATCAACAAAATGCTATAGAGAGCAGAGAGAAACCATTCAGAAGTAGCTGCTTCCAATACTTTTTCACATGAAAGGCTTGTGTGTAACACAAACCTTTCAAAAGCATCCATATAGCATCCCTCTTGGTAAGGGAAATAGCAAAATTAAGTTTAATAGGGAATCCACATGGGAGGGCCCTCACAAAGCCTTACATTGAAACACTGTTTTTTTTAAAAATATCTTTAGCACAATAAGTAAACTAACATTTAGTTTACATTTAGACATTTAGTCTCAAAGCACAGTAACTGCACTTGTACTGATGGCAAAGACTTCAAGACAAAAACTATCAAGGGGAAAGCAAATGAGACCAAGTTAGCAGCCATGACAAAATTACCCTATAACAGGGGGTCCAGTGAGAGTGGGTTTTCTGGGTCCCAGTTCCTAGAGTGCGCAAAGGGCCACTGTAGCTGCTCTGGAGGCACATGCAGAAAGAACACCTGGGTAAAACATTCAGTTTTTCTATTTATTTTTTTTCCTGGCTGAGAGTAGGCCTTTGGGATGTGACTATTTATTTAAGCATAAGTGCATTGGGAGGAACGGCCTGCCTGATCTGAACCCGAGCGGTGTTTTGTTGTTGGACTTCTGTGCAAACCACAGTTTGTCCATAACGAACACCTTGTTCGAACATAAGGGCGTCCATAAGTGCACATGGCACCAGGACGCCCTAGGTCGCAGATCGATGATCGATTTTATAATCGTATCATCAGACCTGCGGCCGTATGTTTTGGACACTCGGGTGAAGAGGAGGGCTGAGCTGTCAACCGATCATCACCTGGTGGTGAGTTGGATCAGGTGGCGGGGGAAGATGCTGGACAGACCTGGCGCGCCTAAACGTATAGTGAGGGTGCGCTGGGAACGCCTGGCAGAGGCCCCAGTTCGCGAGATCTTCAACTCCCACCTCCGGCAGAGCTTTGACAGCATTCCGAGGGAGGCTGGGGACATTGAGTCCGAATGGACCATGTTCAGCACCTCCATTGCCGAGGCTGCTGCACTGAGCTGCGGCCGCAAGGTCGTTGGTGCCTG
>VUQS01077622.1:14804-29043 GCA_015108495.1 Heterochromis multidens
AGAGTCAAAAAATAAAAAAAAAAAAACAAAAAAAAAAAAAAAAAAAAAAAAGACAACGCAAACTACATGAATGCCAGACTGCGATGTTGCAGCGCTTTGTGCTAAAAGAGGGTTTAGCAGTAGCTGGGTAACGTGTCAGATGTTTGAGCTGTGTTGTACAGGAACAGAACTGAGAGCAGAAAATACCAGCATCCATGTGATGGGTGGTTGAAGCCATCAATTAGTCAGTGAGAGCTGCATACGGCCTTTCTCTTTTGTTCTTTGCCATAATGGCACATTTTAAATTGGAATTTATAAAACTCATGTTGTTGTCAAGAACTGCAGAAAACCAAGATGTCTGCCTGTAATGGAGCCACTTAAACAACAACAACACAGCGTAGTTAATGTATTTCTGAGCACTCATGCTCACTTTCATTAATTTGGCTACATGGAAGCTTTGGACCCCTGTATTGGGATCACCTTAGAATTAAAAAAAATACACCCTGTGATACACAGCTATGATACATAATATCATATTCATCTTTTAAGCAGAAGGAGAGCAACCCAGGGTTATAATTGGGGAAAAAAAATCATGATGCTGCTTTTGGATGTTGAAATGTTTAAGTTTTCTAAATGAGCGTGGTTGGATTGTTTCATACTTAAGCAAAAAGCTTGAAAATGTCCTAAAAAGCTGAAAAAGAAAATGTCTTGTTCATTCAAGGTGAGAATAGGTCTGCTGATGAGACACTGACTGTGGTCGCCATCGTCATCCCAATTATTCTGTCTGCCTGCGTCATTCTGTCCTGCTACTGCTTCCGGAGGTATGTGCTGGAACGATTTGCAAAGTCTAAAAAGTGAATCTGTGTACAAATGCGGATGTTGCAGTCCAAAGTCAACACTGATTTTGTAAAACCTTGAGAAACGATATTTTTCATCGGTAGCAACAAACGCATGCACTGAGACAATTGCAACACCTCAACTTTGCATGACAGTCAGGAATGCCCCATTGCATTCAGAAAGACTTTTCTCTGAGTGCCGCTGGAAGTTAAGCAAAGGTTAACCAAATAGACATTACTACGAAAGCTAACTGAGGAGGTTTTTTTTCCCTCCTCACTGTCAGCAAATGTTTGCCCCAGGGGAGACGGCTGGGTTTCTCTCTGCTTTGCATGTAGTTTCAATAAAGTGGCCTGACATGACATGTTTATAATTTGGTTCTATAAGAAAAGAATATAATAGAAATGATAGACCTTGGCAAGTGTCTACTCTCGAGCACTTTAGTGTTTAATCAGTAAACAGAATGACGGTGCCTGTGAGTGGAAAAGTTCACAAAACTGCCCCACCTGTAGCCACAGGCAGGTAGGTGTTGCCTGCAGCAAACATGTGGATGCTGCCAGGAAATAGCAATATGCTTACTCATAAGCCTGAAATGATTAAAAAGCTCTCACCTTCTCCTGCCAACTTGTTTTCTTTACAAACGCACACAGCAAAAGAGAAAGTACTACAACCTCAAATAGTGTTAAAACTCATATGAGTTAATAGTTTATTTACTATTAGACAAGCTTTAAGACAGTTATCACAGTTTATTTTTTGAGATCATATCTTTTATTTTGCCTATAGCTTAATCTTTTGGTAGGATAATAATGCATTTTGTTTACTGGATTCCTTCAGTACATGAAATACTTGATCCATTTTAAGTTTCAGACTAGAGTCCAGTTGATATAGGATTTTTAATACTGATATTGATATTTGGTAAATTAAAAATCTGATATTCTGATATATTGGCCATTTTTGTTGCTGTTTTTCTTTCAGACACACGAAACATAAACAGATTTCCCTAACATTTGTGTAGTCATTTATTTACCCTTTTATGTTCTGCCCGTCTCTGTTTGGATCAGCTGGTGGTTGTTTGTGGAGTTCCAAATACCAGTGTTGCCAGTAGAAAAGTTGCAGAGTGCCCTCTGGTGGACAAACTCTGCAACATGGTTACAGGATGTTTCTCCCGTATCTGCTTTACTTTTACTTTTCATTTTCATTTATTGGCTGTTATAAATGCCAATACTGATAGATGGGCAAATAGCTAATATCAGCTGATTATATTGACCTGTTGGGCTTTAGCTGAGACCTGAGACCTAGTTAAAGTGAAGCAGTGACACATCTCATTCTCCCAGCAACACAGTCTGGTGTGTCAGGTAGAGCTGGAAGTGTCATTGAAAAGAAATATTCACAGAGTCATTTAGACTTTAAAAAAACGACCCATTCCGTTCATTTCCAGCTCAGTATTTGTATTCATGGACCAGTGGAGTAGCTGTGCATGATCCACAGTTCAAAATATCCAACACTGGGCACTTTGTACCATATCCGTGGGAACATTTTTTCAAGTTATAGGGTGCACAGAGAGCATGTGTGGGTTGGGGTAGTGCACTCAGTACCCATGTGAAAAAGAATTGTATATATCAGTGGTGTGCAGTGACTTTTACAGAAAGGCAAGCGGAGACTATACCCCTCCCACCCCCTCCTAAAAATAAATAAACAGAATAAAATAAAATATAAATAAAGCTTCCTTTAATGTTTAAAAGACAAATTGGACCAGATAAACACATACCGCTCTGACAGCCTCTTTCTGCGCTCCTTCCTGGCTGTAGAATTGTAAAATTTTATTACATTTTTATTACTACTATACTAATACAATACTTACTATTAGCTGACAATGATGAGTGGTGGAGGAATTTTTTTAGAACTAAAAGTAACAATAAAATACTATGAAAACCTTACTCACTACACATGAAAATTAGCAAATTGTACATAAACTATAAAAAATAAAAGTATTTATTCTGCAGAAAAATGTTTCCCATCAGTGTTTTATGGATTAATATTACTGCTCCAGATGTATAAGGTTGAGGTCCTTTTAAACACTTTATATTCAGTTTCATCTACAGTAATGCTTCAGATTCTATAAAATCATAGATTTTTAGTGGCTGTCCTGTGAGGACCACAACAGCTTTTAATCCACTCAGAAACACAGACCTACATCTTGATTTATAAAAGTATATTAAATATTTTTATTTAAAAAAATCAGAGCTGAATTTAAAGGCTTGAACACAGCATAACGTGATTAACTGCCAATATCTACAATAGGATTAAATATTAATGAAAAATGAAGGTAGTGTATTAGCAAAATAGCTGGTTAAACTTTGTACATTTGGTCAACCAAGTGATTTCTCAGACATGTTAATCTGAAAGTGTTGGTGGAACCTGCACCTGTTCAACTTGCCTGTCTTATTAAAGTTATTAAAAGTTTCTTACTTTACACGTGTTAGCCAAGGTGGTTATTAAGAGAAAACTCTTGCTTTATGATGATAAATGAGAGTGCTAGTTCTGTTTCCACACAGTGCAGATGGTAAATGATCTCAGAGCAGTGAAAGCAGAGCCAGCAGCAGCCTGACTAGCACCCTAATGTCAGTCTCCCATCAAAGGACAGAGGTTTACCCACAATGCACATGCGCAAACAAGCAACTGCATGCTGCTGGCCTCTCAGCTTGACAAGGTCCAGCCATTGTTAAGGGGACAGGGACACATCCATAAGAATGCCTACCCCATATAGATTTCAGTGGCTCTTTTGTCATGCTGCATTAATTGTGCTTCCAGAGATAACAGTCAACTGCGGCCACAAGATGGCAGTAATGTAAAGGATGGATGAGAGAAGCTTTATACTTTTAATTGATGTCTATTTTTTAGATTTCATCTAACATGTACCTGTCCTGATGGCTTGCCCTGACGGAACGCCACTGGTATAAATGATACATGCTGTAAAAGATTCCACATCTTTTCATATATGATTAAGGTCTTTGACAATGAGTTAAATACGTAAATAAAAATACAATATTTTTCTAGATAAGAAACAACGCCAAAAATATAGAGTATACACACCTATGAAAGCTGGCTCGTAGCAACCCAGATTTACAATAAACACTGATAAAACAGCAAAGCCGACACACAAAAACAACACCTGTTATTTCATTAATAGGTTTCCTTTAACACATAAAAAAATACTCTGCTTTGAATGCCAGTTTGTGTTATTTTTTTGTATCAGATAAGCTCAGTAGCTGGCTAAAATAATTTAAAGGAATAAACCAAAAACCTAGTTCTCATTTTTACTTCTTCAAATCAATGAATGAACTTGCAGGTATCTGTACTACTTCCCTGAAAAGTTTTTTCTAATTATTTAAACAATGGTATAAATTTTCCATGTGACGGTTGTGTAATGTGATTTCAGACCACAAAGGACTTCCAAGGTATTTTCAATGAAACAGTCACACCTAAACACGATGTGCTTGTTTTTTTTCTGTGTTGTAGGCACAAGGACATTATTTGTCCCATCGTACCTGATCCTTCAGCAATATTCAAGGAAATGATGATGAACGGAAACAAAGAACCTAAGGTATATACTAGAGAAAACAAATAAAAAGTCTACTCTCCTGCTCTTTCTGTCTTCACAAATACTTATTTTTGCACTGCTGTGTTTTCAGCCCACCTCAGGGAATCTGTACACACCGGTGCCGGAACCCACTGAACACATCACCCTTGTAACTGAAAACAGTGTCCTTCAGCAAAACTCTTGATGTGTACATATTCAGAGGAATGCTTGCAGTGCAGATGGACTTGAAGGAACATGTACATAGTAACTTAACAGCAGGTTGAAAACCTTTAGTTTCACTTGCCTTTTCTGGTGAAGTTTAATACCTGTTGCAGGTCTGACTTGTGCTGTGTGGCACCTCTGCTGCACTGGTGAAAACGTATCCATGTTTGCATAAACAGGATTTTCACCTGCTAATAAGTAACTCTGAGAGAGAGTGCAGATCCACGCTGATGAAGCGTGCCACGAACAGGATAAGGAAATGCAGTAAATCTTTGGAGGTACCTTCAAAAAAGCTGCCCAGCTATGGACCCAGAAATGTGAGCAGGATTGATATCCTCACGCTGAGTGCTGAGGAAGAAGAAGATGAGGGCAGGCTTTGCATTCCTGTTGGATAAAGTGGACCAGCAGAGGCTGTATCAACTGGAAACAGTTCTGGTGGTAACAGGAGCTGATGTATCCCTGGATGTCTGCTGTAACATGTCAAAAGGGAAGAAAAATGTGAAGAAAAAAAAAGTTCCGTCTTGGTACAGCATGAACCTTGTTTGTACAAATGACATTATGAGTGCCATCCTGAGTTAGCTGCACAAGAAGCAGACAGCAAGGTTGTGGTGGGAAAAAAGCATACGTATCAGCCCCGAACTGAGGAAAACAGCTTTGGGTGAGAACACACTGCAGGGCGAGTGATCATATGTTAGTGCTGGGTGACTGTGACAGCCTGCCTATATTTCCTTTGTTTAGCCATTATTGGTGCATGTGAAAAGAAAGTTCACCTTGTCAGTCTAAATATTCATTTGCATGAACTCTGCTGGCAAACAAAGTTTGGATGGCGTTTTCGTACAAAAGTTAAGGTGTATAAAAAAATCTTAATGTGGCATTCAGAATTTTCTGTCTTTGTACATAACTTCCAAACTTTGTAAAAAGAAAAGCCTGATAAGAACTCTGTAAACATCTGAACATATATTAAAGTAATTCCACACTGGATGGATGGCAGACTGTTGACTCTGCGTAGTGCTGTTTTGGCTTGGCATTTAACAACACACCCCAATCTGAATATCACCTTGAGGGATATGTTCTTCCTTGCAAAGGAAGGAAGGAAGGTGAAGTCCAAAGTAGCTCTGGGTAAAATGGGAACATTTGGGGGGGGGGGGTTCCAGCACAACTTCTGAGGTCTCTGTCCAGAAAAGTGCAATCGTAGGAAGAGCTGTGCAGAATCCTAATATCCTTAATAAGTATAAGAGAGAGAGAGATTTAAAATATATGGATTTGTTTGGAAGAGGTTCTGTTTGAATGTGATAACATGGAACTCACTCAGTCTTTCTCATAGCAATCATTTAAATAGAAATGAGGAGCTTGTCTTAGCATGTAGATGTGTGTATTTTCAGTGGGTGGGTATTAGCCTGAAGCACCAGCATGTTTTGTTGCTGAAAGACACAAAGGAGTAATACTCATTGTAGAATAATCTGGGGGTTGCAAGGGTGAGTTTCTCTGCAAACAAGTACAGAAGCACAGTTCATCATCTTGCTCTTAAAACAATACGTTCCCATATGAGCACTGAAACAGGATTGCCCGGTGCAAGTGATGAAGGGCAGAACAATGACACTGTATAAAACTGAATTTTTTTTATTTTTGTTTTTTTGATGCTGGTGAAACATGATTGTGATTTTCATGATGCTGATTTTGTAAATTATGTTTCCTGTTACAAAGCAGGGTACGCTTTAGGCTGGGCCAACCTTGTGATTGACATGTGGATACTGTATGAGAGTGCAGTCTGTTTATCAGTCAGATCCAGCCCTGCTTGCCTGGTTTCAAAACATGACAATGACAATGACAAAAACACTTTTCACCCAACTAACCCATGAATTGCGTCACAAACCACAGTCCATGTTTTTTTAGTCTTTGCTCAGATGTATAAAAGTGGCTTTAATCCTAAAACGTACTCTGCCCATGCTCAGTAGAATTCTTTCTCTGCCTGGGGAAAGTGGGCAGACATTGGCCACTTCATTAGTTACACCTAACTAGTACGAGGTTGGACCTCCTTTTGCCTTCAGAACTGCCTCAGTTCTTCATGGCATAGATTCCACTTCCACCTTACTTATTTGCACGTCCTCAGTTCCTCTCCTCCACTCCTCTCTTTCAGGAGCTTTTAATTTATTGATCAAGATAACCAACCACACGTAGCATGAAGATAATGCACATATGAACACATACTTTTATTTGGGTGTCAAACATTTAACCTTTTTGTTGTAATGGATAGACATTTGTGCTTTCAGTTTTTGAGAGGGCTAAGGAATAAGACTGAAGAAAGGGGATAAGCAGATAAGCAGAAATCTCATAAACCCCCATTTTATTCACAATAGAGCACAGAAAACATATCAAATGTTTAAATTGAGACTTTTTTGCTATTCCATGAAAAAAAATAAAAAGTCAAACAAATAAATAGCAACAAAAGTCTGGAAAAGTAAGTGATGCTAAAAAGAAACCGCTGGAGGTACATTTTGAAACTAATTTGGTTAATTGGCAACAGGCTTGGTAACGTGACTGGATTTAAAAATAGCATCTTAGAGAGGCAGAGTTTCTCTGAAGATGAGCAGAGGTTTCTATTTGCATTCTACACAGTGTCCCAAAGTTTTTTTGGAATTGGGCACCGCCACAGCATTCACTGACAAACTGCAGATATCTACAAAAACTAGTCAGGTGGAAACTATTGTAAGTATGCTCATATGTGGCATAGGCTGACTTCCCACAAGTAGCCGAAATGAAATAAAATATGGCCCTGTGGCTGCTGTGGCCTCTCCCCTCTCAGTCCCTGTCCCATTTGCAGGATTTTATAATTCCTACAAGAACACAAGCAAGGGTGACAGTTATTCAACAGCTGGATGAGCAGACATTAAAAGAAATTCCACAGAAATACATGACTTACAAGGATGAAATCACACACCACACCTTGTAATTGTGCTTCAAGATGTCCCACTTTTTGGATATTTGTGTGGGGGTGACTACACCGGCACTGAAGAATTTCCCTGAATGACACAAGAGGTGTTATTGTTTTACTCATGTATCAACAATTAAGTTAGGTCTACAACCACAGCATGTACCACTGGCATGTAAAAAAAAAAGCATGAAATATGAAATTACAAGTTTCATGAGATATCAT
The DNA here is from genome assembly GCA_015108495.1 of Heterochromis multidens. Classification (NCBI taxonomy): domain Eukaryota; kingdom Metazoa; phylum Chordata; class Actinopteri; order Cichliformes; family Cichlidae; genus Heterochromis; species Heterochromis multidens. Next base: position 22,574 of record VUQS01077622.1, read on the forward strand.
TAAAATATTAGTTGTATGCACCAAGACATAAAGGTCATAGATTGTAGCTTTGCAATACAGAAAAACGTCTCTTAATGTTATAACATGCTGGAACATCTCAAGGTTCCAATAACAATAACGTGTTCAAAGCAACAGCAGATCAATCTCTGGCTCTGGTTTTCCACCCCTCACCCCCAACCGGTTGCAGCGGATGGCTGCGCCTCCCTGAGCCTGGTTCTGCCGGAGGTTTCTTCCTGTTAAAAGGGAGTTTTTCCTTCCCACTGTTGCCAAATGCTTGCTCATAAGGGATTGTCTGATTGTGGGGGTTTTCTCTTCTCTCTGTATTATTGTAGGGTCTTTACTTTACAATATAAAGTGCCTTGAGGCGACTGTTGTTGTGATTTGGTGATATATGAATAAAATTTAATTGAATTGAATTGAATTTAGATTGCTCATATCAGAGAAGTGACATTTACTTGGCACTTTATTAGGTAAGTCTTGCTAGTACCTTGCTAGTATTTTAATATTCTTTGTGGCATAGATTCAACAAGGTGCTGGAAACATTCCTCAGAGATTTTGGTCCATATTGACATGACAGCATCACACAGTTGCTGCAGATTTGTCGGCTGCATATCAGTGATGTGAATCTGCCATTCTACCACATCCCAAAGGTGCTCTATTGGATTGAGATCTGGTGACTGTGGAGGCCATTTGAGTACAGTGAACTCACTGTCATTTTCAAGAAACCAATTTGAGATGATTTGAGCTTTGTGACACGGCATGTTATCCTGCTGGAACCTGTCATCAGAGGATGGGTGGCAGTGGTGCTTCGATGATGCTGAGTTGGTATTAGGAAGCCCAAATTGTGCCAATAAAATGTCCCCCACACCATTATACTACCATCACCAGCAGCCTGAAAAGTTGATACAAGCAGGATGGATCCATGCTTTCATGTCGCTTACGCCAAATTCTGACACTACCATCTGAAATGCAGCAGAAATCACGGCTCATCCGACTATGCAAAGGTTTTCCAATCTTCTATTTTCCAATTTTGGTGTGAATTGTCACCTCAGTTTCCTGTTTTTAGCTGACAGGAGTGGCATCCAATGTGGTCTTCTGGATCTGTAGCCCATCAGCTTCAAAGTCCATTTTGTGCGTTCAGAGATGCTCTTCTGCATACCTTGGTTGTAGCAAGTGGTAATTTGAGTTACTGTTACCTTCTTATAAGCTTGAAGCAGTCTTATATATGTTCCTGTCATCAACAAGGGAACTGCCACTCACTGGACATTTTCTCTTTTTTGGACCATTCTCTGTAAACCTGGTTGTGTGGGAAAATTCCTGAAGATCAGCAGTTTCTGAAATAGTCAGATCAGCCTGTCTGGCACCAACAGCCATGCCACGTTCAAAATCACTTAAATCATCTTTCTTCCCTATTCTGATGCTCAGTTTGAACTCGACCATGTCTACATGCATTGAGTTGCTGCCACGTAATTGGCTGATTAGATATTTACATTTACAAGCAGTTGAACAGATGTGCCTAACAAAGTGGCCAGCGAGTGTATAATCTTATAGAACAATGGAGGAGAGTCACTGTATCAAGACACAGAAAAGGTATCAAGCAGCCGATCAATTTTCAGAATAAAACATCGTGTGAGCAACCTCCATTACTGTACTAGTAGCACCAGGCCAGAAGTCTCAGGATTTTCACCAGAGACAAAACACTCTGCTTGGTGTGAGCCTTGCAGAAGATGGAACAAAACCAAGTTGCAGATGAGATGTTATAGACCCAAAACTGGAGTTTCCTCCTTTGTAAAACTTAAAGGAAACACTACACTGGGCAGTTATTGGCTGATTGTGCCAATTTGCCAGCCTCAAACTAGAGACCTACATGTAGTTCAACTTTAATTACCAGGATGAACTTGATAGTAAATGAGGTGGCAGTGGAGGAGATGAGAAAGGATGGTGGGGGAATGATGAGGTGGAGGAGGAAACTGAGAGGAGTGGAGTGGTGCAGCAGTAAAGGATGCATTAAGCAATTAAAGTTGGGGAGCAGAAGAATGAAGTGATGCAGTGATTTCTTTTCTTGTAATTGTCATTGCTATTGCAATGAGAAGAGAGAGAAGCTAACAGCAACAGTATGCTGTATGTCAGCATTATACTTTGACTGCAAACCAAATACACATAAATACAGTCAATGTAAAACACATCACACATTCAGTTCTGTATCATAGCAAGATAATTATATGTATCCCCTAGGTAATTAAGTCTAATATGATCCACCAGAATCAAATTTACTTTCAAAAAACAAATACTAAAAATGCCTCTGCCACTGAGATATATTTACATATTCGCACAATCTGCACACTTATGCTTCAATAATTATGTATGCATCAATATTTGATGAACAACAAAGATGTTAGCGCCCTGCAGTATTTTTAAGCTTGAGCCATGGGATTATGTTAAGTGTTCACACAGCCTCATCTATGATTCATTTATTGCCAGAACCCAAGCCACTGCTGTTTTACTCCTCAGAGCTTTGTTGAGTCTGTCTGTGGGAGATAGCCAGCGGAAAGACAGAGGCTAAGGTACAGAATGGAGAGATGGGTATAAAAAGAAAGATGGTGAGACGACAGAGAAATATAACCTTTTGTGTGTGTTCAATTTGAAGCTGCATTTCTCTCCCTCTCTCCCCCATTCTCGTTTTGCTCCTTTCAGTCCTTTCCCTCCCTGCTTTTACTGCAGGTCTTTCCAGCTCTCATTAATGCTAATTTATGCAGCCTGGCTGGCACAAAACTAGCAGGGAGGGTCTTCTCCCTTGATTACCAGCAGTGAGAACGGGGGTGGTGGGGTGGGGTGGGGTGGGGAGGCTGTGGTGAGGGTGACCTGGACAGACACCTCATTTAATTTAATACATTGGAGCATGCAGCAGCGGGGGAGTTGAGGCGAGGGAGGGAGATAATCAAGAGGCTGGGCCCTTATAAATGTGCTCTGAGATGACATGGAAGAGATTGGATTTGGAAACGAAGAGCAAAGAAGAGCAAAGCCAAGCGGAACACAATTGATTGATTCCATTCAAGTGATCGTACCCACTGATGAGGAATGAATTTTTTTTCTGAGGGAGAACGATCTGATGAGCTTTTTTAAAATTCAAGTGTTTTCATTGCCTATCCCTTATTCAGCAAAGTCTCCCATCTACAGTCTCAGTTGCAGAAATAGTCACCATAAATGTCTCTTATGTAGCAATGCAAAACAGCAAACTCAGAAGAATTAGAAAAAGGTTATCTGGTAGATTTCCTAAAGAAATACAGTAAAATATATAAAGCAGCAAAACTATAAGCTGCTTTATACAAGTAACCAGCATTGGCAACAACTCAAATAAAGAAATTCAGAATGCATTTTCCTGGTTAATAAAGGCAAAAAAACTGTTATCCTGTAAATACATAGACTTGCAATACAAAGTTTTTCCAACACTCCTGCATCCAACATAGTGGCAATAAAGCATAAATGTTAAGTAAAATTAAAGATTGTTCAGTGCTAGCATGTTCTGATGATTAGAAGTAATATGTAATGTAAAGGTTGTTTCTCTTTTATGTAGTAAATCAGGTTAGGAGTTTACTTTCAGCTGAAGATGGGAACGTGACATGACAGAATTTAACAATATACAGATGTCCTCTGTCTCTAGCCCACAACTCTGTAAAGGTTGTTTTAGTATCCAGGCTCCAAAATGCAAAGCTAATATCCATGACAGCCAGTGGCCTGGATTCAGTACTGAGACCCTTTAGGGCAAAGTGATACCTGAACCCCCTCATCTTCTAAAGATGAGCAGTCCCATCGTGAGGTTAGAGCACCTCTCAAAATACCAGCTCGGGGTCGAAACACCACCCGCCCATCCGTCCACATACTGTGACGAATGGCAGGAAATCAGACAGTGGCCATGACAGGCAGATTATGAGATCCCTCTGTCTACATGATTTAGCCCTGTCTCTGCTTCTTAATCGCTATATGTGATTAAAGCAAACAAACGAAGCATTATTAGATTAGTCAGAAGGACATGGAGTCTTTGTTGCTGATTATCTTTTCCTTTTTAATGAAATGCTGCTTGAAATTAACATGGCTTTAACTAATTTGATTTAGCATTGCCCCAAGAAATACCAGACAGCTCTCATTTGCCTGCAGACAGTTTGAGATCCTTGTCAAGGGCTTGAGATCAAATGTTGGAGCAAGGCAAATATTTCCGTTCCTCTGTAAAGTTCACAGGACTTGATTGAGTTCCTCGCATTGCACTGTTTGAGTTACAAAGATGAGTTACAAAGTCCAAAATACAAGAAACGATTTTGTCAGTATAGAACTGTATCAACAAGAAATCTAAAAGTTACTGTCACAATGAAAATATTGTAGTGGCCACTTTCATGGACAAGGACCTGTCCTTGTGCTGACAATGTTTATTAAAGACCTGTTGTCTGTTGTGTGCATGAATAGCATGCGTGTCTGTAACTGGCAGCGGGTGTGCATTGTTGGTGAAAATAATCCTGTCAGCATAATCCTGCTTTGTGAGATTCATTAATTGCATTAAAGATTGGATGCAATCTAGCTAATTCAGGTCCTGGTTTTGAGGCCACCTTTAGCTTCACAAAGCCCATATCGCTACAATGGCTAAAGATTTTGGGAAAGGGTGCTTTTCAGATTTGTCTACACTGATTTTTCATTTTCATTTCAACTTGGAGCAGTGTGGCTGAGTGTTGTATTCAGTGGCAAATTGAATTTAACAGCTAGCCATCTTTGGAGTGCAGCTGCTAATGATGTTAAGCTTGGCACAGTACTAATTAGCACTCATAACAATACACCTATCAATCAATTACTTTAAATATAGTGCATTGGAACTACACCATTACATGACAGGAGGTATATTTGATGTTTGTAACCTCATGTAAACTGGTAGCACTGAAATATTTAGAGTTTCACTCCAAATTTGTATATTCATATAATACTTACCTACCAAAGTAAGTATTAGGGCAGAACATTTGGTGAGTTGTTAGGGTATATTCCATATTATGTTCTCCATATCTAATTTACCATATTTCCTGTGTCTCTTCAAATAAAGGGCATTAAATGTCCCTAAAATGGACAAGTATATTAGTGGAACAATTTTTTTAACATGAATCACTGAATGACTGAATCATACAAACAAAAAAACAAACAAACAAACAAAAAAAACATGAATCACTGAATATACTGAATGTTGCAGATTTTGTTAAAGATATGACTATGAAATACAAAACAATTTATTATCTGTATAGATTATTTCATGGGCACACAAACAAGAACACATTTTTTTTTATAGAATAAGTCTTAACGTTACTATAAAGGCAATGTTAAATAGCAAAATATGATTGCAAATAAAGTTCCTAATTTATTTGGCAAATGGTTACTTTTTAACCATGGTTACCAGTCAAGTCCTCTATAGAGAAACAGCAAGAATTTGGAAGGTATTGAGTAGACCAGTGTGCAGTTGAGACACTGCTTGTTCTTGCACAGCTTTGCCAATGAATAACTCTTCATTTATATTTTCCTGAATTAAACTTTAGGAAATCCATTTAAAGGATGGCCTCTGTAGCTTTGGCTGTCAGAGATACAGCCGCTTAAAACCAGAGGTCACCTCCATGCCTGTTTAATAGCTACTTAGAGCACCTTGGTGAGTGTGTTTTTGCCCTGACTGGCCATAAATACTTATGGACATGGCTGGGTTTATTTTTTTCAGTGTTTTAAAGGGATAACTCTTTTTTTTTGAAGGAAACACCATCAAACTCTCACCCTGGGAAGGCTTGTGCCTCTAAAGATGAGAGTAATTGACTGTATAGATAGTTTCAATGGTAATATAATCCTCTAAAACAACTCCTGCAGCATAAGTCACTATTCTCTTACTAAACATTTATATTTTTGACAATATGTTCAGTTTCTTTAACATTTCTTGATTGCTGTCATTGTTAAAGTTTGGCATACAAATAGGGATTATGCTGAAGAAGGTGGGATTAAAGTTAGCTCTAGGTTTCCTCTGTAAAACTCTGATTCTTTGGCAGGGCTAGTTTCATTTATTATTATTTTTTTAATTCACTCTGAAAGGAAAAAGCATGTTAAAATTAGATGGGGCTAGAATCAAAAGAAAGAGACATGGCACTCAAAGAATCCTGAATTTAAATCTTTAAGAGATTTTCATAACGGCAGAGATTAGGGTTATAAACAATCACCAGCTCAACAGGGAAAAATATGAACCAATCATATTGTTGCACTGTAGGGGTTCACAGCAGCTTCGACTGTGGTGTGGAGAGCATATATACTCTTTATTGCAGTAAAGATGTAGGTACGTGTACTTAACATTTTTCTCTGATGACTCTATCTACAGGGTGGGCCATTTATATGGATACACTGTAATAACATGGGAATGGTTGGTGATATTAAAGTCCTGTTTGTGGCACATTAGTATATGTGAGGGG
>VUQS01077625.1:6176-22191 GCA_015108495.1 Heterochromis multidens
TGTGTGTGTGTGTGTGTGGTGTGTGTGTGTTTGTGTGTGGGTGTGTGTGTGTGTGTGTACGTGTGATGTGTACGTGTGTGTACGTGTGTGTGTGTACGTGTGTGTGTGTGTGTGTGTACGTGTGATGTGTACGTGTGTGTACGTGTGTGTGTGTGTGTGTGTGTGTGTGTGTGTGTGTGTGTGTGTGTGTGTGGGGTGTGTGAGTGTGTGTGTGTGTGTGTGTGTGTGTGTGTGTGTGGGTTTGTGTGTGTGTGTGTGTGTGTGTGAGAGAGAGAGAGAGAGAGAGAGAGAGGTGTGAGGTGTGAATGTCTGTCAGTGTTTCATCAGCTTTCACTCGGCTCTGAATGCTTCCTCTGTGTGACTGTGTGTGTGTTTTTTATTTAAAGGTGGTTGATTCTTTGAGTTTTATTGTGTTTGTCAGTGTAATTTTCGGGATTTTGGCTGCACTGTGCGACCAGTAAACCACAGTTTTCCTTCAGCCTTGGATTCTCGTAGACTGGTAGATATAAATGCTTCATTGGTTTACACCTGTCTTTTAAATACTACACTGAAGCAAACACATGTACACTAGATTTATAATGTGGTGTGGAGTTTTGGTGGACATTTACTTTGTGTAAATCTGTGTGTTTACGGAAGCAATGACTAACCTAATTTTGCCTTTTTAGGACTCTACTGAGGTGGAAGACTGCATGACCCCCTCAGAGGTGAGACCTACACTGACAGAAGATTGAACATATGAAATAAGTTTTTTTTTTTAAATTCAGAGTTTAGAGGTTTTGGTGTCCTTCTAACTGCAGATAGCACAGTGGGAGGAGCAGCAGCTTGACGAACCGGTGGATTTCAAGAACTGTAAGATTGATCCGGCACCCTTCCAGCTGGTGGAGCAAACATCTCTGCATAAGGTGCAATATAAACAAATAACCAGCAACACAAATAAAATATACATTTTTAACTATAAATCACACACAAAAAAATGTGCAGACATTGTGCATTTTTTTTTGCCCTTTCAGTTACTTTGAGTGTTTTTCGATCATTCAGGATATTTCCAGTTACACTATCATGGTGCTTTTAAAATATTACTTTACTGTGAATTTAATCGCGACATAGCTGCAAGGTGTGATCAACAAGTTCCAGAAATCATCCCAAAGTTGAGTGAAAACATACTTGATTTAAATTTTGTCAATTTCCCCTTTAATGCTATCTCCTCATGAATGTCTGGTAAGCCTCCAGTGTGGCTGCTCTCTCACATCACTCCATAGAAGTCCCTTTTGTCCCCTTGTGCTCATTCCTCTTCAATGCATTGTGGCAAACAATGGTAAGTGCCACAATTCTGGTCATTTCTGCTGAATATTCCTCTAATACCCCTAGGGCTTTAAAGTAGAAGCTTGCATTGGTCACTGGGGGACCAATTTTACAGTGCAGAGCCCTGTGAATGTTGGAAAAAAGTGCACAGTGCAAGTGGTCATAATGGGACTTCAAGGGAGCGATCTAAAAATAGAAGCCTTGCCAGAAGCTGTCTGGACAGGCATAAGAGGATGACCTTTGAGGGTAAATCAGGTTTGATTTAGGTATGCCTTTTTATGGGCCGACCTTTTTCATTACACCTCATAAAATGGTCACTTTGGTCTCTCAGACTAATGTGCAGAACACGTCACTAACACTGCAGGTGTGAGAAGATCCATGATCCCACTTTTTTTTTTGTAAAGCATCCTTGGGTTTCTTGAAAGGCGCTATACAAATCTAAGTTATTATTATTATTACGTGCAGTTTTTGCTAGTAATAATTAATATTTTTTTCTGTGCTTGTTTGCTTCGCTCATGTATGAGAACACAGACATATATGTTAATTTATCATGTTATCATCTTCATGGTATCACTGTATATAGTCAGATGGCAAAAATAACTGTTCATAAGCACAAAACAACTGAATATTAAAAACATATATGAATTGTTCTTCTTCTTTGCAAGCTACATATTCATTGCATAAGTAAATGGACTGGTTCTCATATCTACTCAAGCACTGAAATCGCTTTATACAACATGTCTCAATCACCCGTGCACTTTTTTCCCCTATGTAAATGCTTTCTAACATTCAAACTCCGATGAATCCGATGGGTTCAGTATCTTTCCCAAAGATACTTTGGCATGCAGCCAGGGATCAAACCACCAACCGTCCGATTAATAGATGACCTCTCTACTTCCCGAGCCACAATTACATGCACTATTAAAAATTGTTTAGTAAAATTGACTTACAAACAACAACGTACACGTAATGTCGCCATTGGTTTTGAGATCAGCTACTACACGTAATATATATAATTTGTAAGGATTTGAGTGTTATAAAAATATTTCCCAAATGCTATATAGCTGTTGATAATCCCGATACCGTAGGCAGTTTATATAGGAAGTTTCATCCAGATTGATTAACACGTCTAGAAGTTAGGGAACAGACTTGCATACATATGCTATGATCATTGGATATGATTTGGGGTCATTATATATGATCATATATAAGATTATTATTATTATTTATCTCTGTACAGTGTCGTGACTGCACTGAAAAGCACTTTGAAGTAATATGTGCACCTAATTACTAAATTCAAATTCTAAACTGATGCTTCCATGACATCAGCCCTCTGATGGGCCAACCCAACACGTGTGTTATGGCAAAGTGCAAGACGACCCATGTAGCACTGAGTATGAGACATCTCAACAGATTCTATTTCCAGATGTTTTTAGATGTTCTAATTTCTGATCTGTGATGCTGACCATTGGGAGTTGTTCATAACTGTAAACTAAGCAAATGAAGAACGATGATTTATTCTAATCTTCTACTGTTTGATTTTCACCTTTAAGATCAGGAGCATTATACCAAATTAATCACAAGCACTGCACCCACGCGCGGTTTTACCTGAAAACTGTAACTGCGATCCCTTGAACTCCTTTACGATTATCTGTATATGTTACACATCATAAATCATAGCAAGCTGTGATTGGGTGGTTCAGTTTTATGACTCTGGAACTGCCTTGTTTGATACAGTGACCATGTTGAAAAGGGAGAAATATGATGCAGTTTATATAACCCAGATGCAAAATGCATATGAACCCCTTCTGAGTCTGTATTCAGGCCATGACCCACCTCTCCTCCTCCACAGACTCACACCATCTTCTCTCTCCTTGGTCTGGACCACGCCTACGTGACCAGCATGGGACGACTAGTTGGAGTGGTCTCTCTCAAAGAGGTGTGCATGTGTGTCTGATGATTGATGTTTTATTTATATGATCGTTAGTCTCACCTCTCCTCTTTCTTGACCTCTTTCCTTGGCTCTGCTTCCTGTCCTTTTTTTCGGGTTGGCTGCATCTCCAGCTGCGTAAGGCCATTGAAGGCTCAGTGACGGTTACTGGAGTGAAAGTGCGCCCTCCGCTGGCCAGTTTCCGTGACAGTGGGAACAGTACAAATGTATCCGAGGTAACTGAACTTCACAAGCTGTGCATCCGCCACAGGGGGCTCTCTTTGCCACGGGAACCCAACCCTCCAAATGTGGAGGATCAACCAGATCTCCAGTACAAAGAGATCCCCGTCAACTTTTCGGACGAAACAAATGTGCAGTTCGAAGCCAGCCCCGGCGACATCACAAATCCGTCGTCAGAGTTGCCGCTCCAGGAAAGCCCCTCGTTCACAGAGGATCAATCTGAGTTTACTTTTGACTGCAGCCCCTCTCACACTGAGGAATCAGAGCTGGCCTGTGACTATGACCCCTCCACCCAAACTCCTGAGCCAGACGAAATGGAGCAAGATGAGGCAGATCCGTCTCTTAACGAGGGCCAATCAGAACCTGGGGGGGACGGTAGCACAGCCCACACTGAGGATCAATCGGAATGATCAGATCCATATTGTCGCCTCATGAATGTTGACGTTTTCTTACATTTGTTGGGGTCACACTCACGTCCAAGTCCAGCCTAGATACTTGTGGTTCTAACGTTGTTGTGGTGTGAGAGTGAGCGAGTGTCTGTTTAAAGGATAAAGATGGTTTTGTTTTATGTTTTTATTACTGACAGATAATCTCTTGAAAAGACCAAAGTAGCACTTTCTGATTTCCTTTTCTGCTACTTTTTATAGAGACCACACCAAAAGAGCCAATAACATTTATTTACAGGGTATAAAATTCAAATATCAGTATATTTGGGTTTGAGATGTTGCTCTGCTACATCTGCTGAAGACAATAGAGTTGAATCCACAACAAACGCTTTAACGATACTATTTCTAAATTGTTTTTTTCATCCATACATGCATCCATACCTGTGAAATCAAGAACACAGCATGCTCAATGACAGGTTATTGGACAGTGAGCATACCCTGGATAATCCTCCTTTCTGACTCTAATAATGGCCATAATTTATGAAAAGAGCGTCATGTTTTATTCTGAAACTAGCGATTGACCCCAAAGAGTCATCACAAAAGTTGGGAAAGGGTCACTTTACCATAGACTTCTACACTATACTATACTCCTCTGGTAGTCTTTTTGACACCAGAGGAGTCGCCCCCAGCTGGCCTTTAAAAAGAATGCCAGTTTAAGGCATTTCCAGGTTGGCTTCAATATTCTGACTAGGAGGCTGCATCCATCCTTTTTACCTCCTGTAATGTCAGTGCTGATATCTGTGTTAGATTAATTCTCCCCAACAGATGTATCAGCCAGGTTCTAGCTCTTTCTATACTATTAAAGATAGAAATACTTGCACATCAAAGTCTGATTAGAGGTCTTGGGGAACACTACTGCATACTAATTACATTTTTTTTTTTTTTTTTATTGTTTAAAAAGGTAAATAGAGAGGGTTGAGGTTAGAATGAAGGAGCTCTGTATTGCCTTTTCTCTGCTTGAGGCTTGCAGCTGTGTTAACTGCAACTAGAATAACACACCCAAATCCCTAAATGAACTGTTGGAGGCCGGGTTGCATTGTGTAGGTGGCAAATTCTAACAAAGAACAATGCACTGAACAAGGACGACTTTCTTGGTTGTACTGTTCTGATTTTGAGTCGTTTTCTTTCCAAATGAAACTTGGGAGTTGAGCAAACTGGTGGAGAACTCTCATCCCCCCCTCAAAAAAAAATTACATCAGGATACATTTGAGGCTTACATTTGCCCAGATGCTACTGTAGTTGGTCTGTGTTAAAATCTCCATTTTACTGAACACTGTTTTTTTTTTTCCATGATTTCCATGTTGACGTTAAAATCTCAGTCTGATTGCCACTAAGCAAAACTGATAATTTGATCAAGTAACAGGTTTAGGTTACTTTCTCCTTTCTCCTCTGAGTCTCTGTTACCTCCTTCTCATTGTTTTTCCTTTTCATCTTTTCTTTTCCCTCATTTTCTGTCTGTCCCTTCTCTTTCTTTCTTTTCTAATTTTTCTCCTCTTCTTTTTGTCTCCTCCTCAGCTCCTTGTCTAATTGATTGTGGAGGTCAAGGGTCCAAGCATGAGCCTTATTTTGAGACCTCCTTTTTTTTTTTGGTGCTTTTGGAGAGCTCAACTTTTTGTTTGAGCTCTTCTCTGAGCTGGCTCACTTGCTGATTTTGCCCCTCTTCCACAAGGCCACTCTGTTTCTTTTGAGATCTGTTCTCCTTCTTGAGAGACTTTATCTCTATGATGGCAGAGCAGAGGGCATCTCTCAGTCCCTGCTTAGCTGAGTTTTGAGGGAGTTGGTCAGTGTGCTATTTCAGACTGCAGCTTCTCTCTACAAAAGGCAGCATTAAACTGCACTAGCCCAAATCTCTTAAAGATGGAAATATGCTTATCATTAAAGTCCAGTCACATTGGATCCACGCAAACATTAAAACGGTATATACCAACAGGATCCTGTCTTATCTTATATTATTAATGCACAAAGAACCCATTTCAATACAATTTTGTAAACCGAAGATGAATGACAAGCCACCAAAAAAGAGCATTAGGAAGGTCCATGTGGCTATCGGCATGAAAGAAGGGGCATGAGTCTTATCTGTGATCTGTCTCTGTTTTGTTGGTTTTAGGCAACAAAACATGGTTTGGTTTTTAAAAAGCTAGTTTGGATTAAAATACAATGTTAGACACAGTTTACAAACTTCTTCCATCTGCAACAAGCTTTTTCAGCGGATTATGCGTCTCACACGACTGCATGTGAGAAACTGTGCACCAGGAGCTTCATGGCATGAGTTTCCATTGCTGAGCAGCTCCTGTAGGTGTAATATGTAGGTGGCTCAGTAGTTTTGTCCATATAGTGTACCCTAAATACCTAATTTAGTTGGATGTGTAGACGGGTAACAGCTGAGCTGATGTGGGCTGGCACTAAGACACAACATGCACTCGTAATACAGGGTACTTGATTGATACAAAAAGATTTTATGTTATATAGATAGCAATATTTTTGAAAATTATCATATTTAAGATGAAATGACCTGATTTAATTTAAGTAAGAACAATTTTAAAGAATTAAATGATAAAACCCAACAGTAGCAAACACCACGTGCAGAGGCTGGCTGCCTCAACCAGTAGTCTGATACAAAAACACATAAAACTGCTTCTTGGTATCATGATTAGGTTAGGTTGGTGCATTTGTTTAGCATTATTTTTAGCTGTGGATTAATATACAGTACATTTACATGACCAGAGCAGTGTGTGAGGGATATTACTCCTGTTGATTATAATAGAGGAACATCCCCCCAGAACAATAAAAGTTTTCTAAACCAGCTTGTTTGTAGGTAACATTACAAAAATGTGGTAAATAATGATGAGATAATGTTGGAAGCTATGTACTGCTTCAGATAGATAGATTAGGAAGTGTGTGGTGGAAACTACAGCAACTGCCTCTATTGTAATGGAGAATCATGTCCAGTAGTATAACACTGTTTCATTAAGTTTCCAGACCTACTAACCTACTTCAAACACCTCAGGCTCATGCTTTTGTCAGCTAAGATGGTGCAAGTTTGGTCTTTTTTTTTTCTGGGATTTGTTGACAGTAAAAACACAGAACACCTCCACCAGTTTTATCTTTTGTGTGTGTGTGTGTGTGTGTGTGTGTGTGTGTGTGTGCATATATATATAGGTGTGTGTGTGTGTGTGTGTGTGTGTGTGTGTGTGTGTGCGTGTGCGAGAGCAACTTTCTTTGCCATACTCAAACCTGGTTCAGACTCATAAGTTTGAGTTTTCATGCCAAATCAACATCCTGTAAACATGATGCCAAACATTGCAAGGACAGAAACAAGTGACATGCAAATAACAGAGTGGAAAATAAAACAATAAAGAAAGCACAGAAGAACAAAGAACATTTCTAATGAGCACACGATGGTATGACTTCAAACAACTACCTATTCACTAGCAGTGGGTTTATATATCTGAGGGTCATAATGTTAAGACGTATAGCGGTGTTGTTTTATGTGTTCTGGTGATAGGCAATAAATTTACATTAATAATGCAGTAAAGGTTCAGGCTACATTATTTACTACACCCTGCTGTCTTGTCAGAGTTCCATGTTGCAGCATATTATGAGTATTCTTTTTTTCTGCTATTAAATACTGGTTGTATCAGCCCCCAGTAGCCCACTATGAGCTGGGAACTATAAACACATTGACAAAGGCAGCTTCCAAATGTCCACCAAGCTTAGTACAGGGCTCTAAAGAACAGTGAAGCACATTGTAATTACCATGACTCTATAATTTAATGCACATGTAGCCTTGTTTGGCTTAATAAGGGCAATGCAGACTGAACTGCCTCTACATTTGTGTCTAGCAATGATGAAGGAACAACACTCAGGCTTGGAGTTACAGGAAGATACTGGCTGTTGTACAGAGAACACACACACACACACACTTATACGTATAGTACACACATATACTGTACCGTATGTGGCCTGTAGATATTACACATCATGATATGTTACACGTGTCTTTATGACATTTAATCCAGCCTGGCCTCCAATGCAGCGTTGAGAAATTTAAGTACAGTGTGAAGCCTGTGACACCCACAAGTCCAAAAAACTGTTGTAGAGCTACAAGCATGTGTGAGTCCTTGTTACGACCTTCAAACGAGTGTAAGTATTTTCACTTCATGGAACAATTTTGAGCCATATTTCAATCTTCTGTGATAGCACCGCAGCCCACCAACCGGCCCTTTTTTTTTTTTGTCCTTGCAGGCATCTGTGCAGAGATTTATTAATGTCTTAACTTTTTGTTTGCATATAGAAATGTGAAGTAGTGCTCGCCGTATAAGATTAATTATAAAGGAGTTAAACTTAGAGAGTGTATAAGCTCATTCGCAGCGTATCTAGTTAAGCAATAAGTCTGTAGTATCTCCCTTTATATGGCACTGGCCTGTATATGCTTTGTATATATGAAAGAGTTACACACATGCTATTGTACATAGGAGAATTATGCATTTGAAATCAACAGCCATTGTTATTTTTCAGAGGACACAAACTTGTTTTTGTACATGAGTGAATGATTAAATTTAAAGGGAAAAAAACTGCATTTAAAGGATAAATGAGCAGTTGTGTTTCTTCCTTGTGGTTTTGTAATTGTGGAGAAAAAAAAAACAACAAGGTATCTTCTTTCAAAAACTCATATTTATATATGCAAGACATTCAGGCATTCAATATCAGAGCCCAACCCACGTGACACAGCGTGACCCAGAGGAAACAACACTAGAAAATATCCATAGAAAATCAATGCAATAGCAACACATGACTGTTCACAAAAAAATGTACAAAACTTAGTGAACAACAGCATTACATTCTGATTGAACTCTCCAACATATAAACTGTTTACAGCAGCGATAAACAGTGGAGCAAGGTCAGTATGAAAGGCCTGGAGGATGAGAGACCGAAGACAGCGAGTGGAGGAGGAAGGAGAGGAAGAGGAGGAGAGAGGTTTACAGTTTAAGCAGAATATCCAGAATCAACACAGACTCAGAGACAAAAAGGTGGACGACACATCACATCAAATACTCTTTCTTTTCCTCTGCTTCTTCTCTCTCTTCTTCTTCCTCATCGAATGACGCCACCCCAGAAGATGCCCGGTCAGAGAAAAAGCTCCTGGGGCTGCAGTGCCACACCCGAACCTCGTGAAACACGCTGCCTTCCTCCTCCTCGTCTTCCTCGTCCTCCTCTCCGGGAGACTCTGAGTGAGAGGTGGAGTAGCAGGAGTCAAACCTGCCGCTCCTGCACCTCGGCCTCCACTCGGGTTTGTTGTGGATGCAGACCTCACTGCGGTGCTCCTGCAAAGGAGCCGGCTGCTCCTCGAGGCTATCCAGCCTCCCCTCCTCTTCCTCCTCCAGGCACGTACTCATGCAGTCGCTGGGTAAAGTGGGTGAGTTGGTTTGTGATGACTGTGGGGCATTTTGAGTTGCTAGCCTGCCACAGGGGAGGCTGCTTTTGTAGGAGCCCAAGGGACTGTCGGGTGGCGGCGCCTCAGTGCAGTCGACCCCAGGCTGTGGCGGTGCTCCAGAGGTGGAACTGTAAATGTTGGCGTCTGAAGGAGGAACAAAGAGTCAGAAGACCTGGAGGTGGATGGACTGATAAGGTGACAGGGTGGGAAGATGAGGTGTTTGGTCAGTGGCGACAATGGTGGTAAAGTTGGATACCTGAGTTCTGGCTGGATAAGGTGTGAGTCTGTCCATTGGTGTGGGAGTCTTCATCATTGGAATCTTCCTCATCGTCATCATCTATAGATGCCCACGCACGTAGCTTAGCCTCAGCGATGGCAAACTGCTCGGCCACTCCTAGCAGAAAAACAGTTTCAACAAATGAATGCAGTGGATTCCCAGATTAAAATGGCTGCATGTGAGTGGCTCAAACTCAAAACTGTGTATCTCCTCATGTTATCTGCATTACTTTGAGGGAAAAAAAGTGAATCACCTAGCTTTTTTTTCCTGATATTTATCTTGCAACATGAATGCAGCAATATGAATCAGTTAATGTGTCTAACAAAGTGAAATCAGTGTGTTCTGGTGATTCTGGTGATGAGGTGAAGCTCAGCACAGTCCCTGCCAGTCAGTTGATCTCAGTGCCAGCTGGCACCAGCTGATGCCTCAGCTCGTACTCATACTGCAGGCCACTTTGCAACCCATGCTGCTCCTCTTCATGCTGTCTGTTCAGTCAACATCATATACACAGACAGGATTCTTGCTGCTGCTCTCTACCTCCTCCCTTTCATGTATGCGTGTGGAAGGGCAGAGAGGTCCCACAACACAACCCTACCACCAAATATAAATTACAGCAGATGGAAATGACAATCTTCTTTTGACAAAAGTGGTCCTGGCAAGAAAAATAAGGTTGGCATAAAACTGAATCTCTGTCCTCCTTGTCTTTGCTAATTTACCTAAGTGTGATATTGTCTGAATCATCTCTACCATTAATGTGTCACTATGAGACTTAAAAGAGGAAGAGGAGGATATCAGAATTCCCAGGGTTATGTCTTCAAACAGCTCATTTTGTCCAAAATACAAAAATAAAAAAAAATACAAAAATAAAAAAATAAAACATGGTTCTTTGCTTTTACTTTAAGCAAGTAAAACAATTCATTACAGAAAATTATTTAATTCAATTTAATATTATTATAACTATAAAACAGCTAATTGTTTAGGTTCACAAGCTTTGCTGTGTGATGTACACAGCAGCGTCTCAGTCTCTCTCTCTTTCTCCCTCGATCAATCATGCCGATGTCTCTGGTGCCACAGATGATGAGTCACAGCAAAACAACAGGAGCTGTTGTACCATTGGTGGGCAGTGAAGTGATTGGGCAGAGTGTCTAATAGGCCACCATCTGCTGCCAAGACAAGCCGTCACCCAGGAGACACGACGGTGGGTGGAGCGAACCGCTGACATGCAGGAGTGTTATTGGATTAGATGCATGACAGAAGGTGGGAGAAAGCCAGAAGATGACGCTGGAGTGAGAGGATGCACATGCCCACGCAAAGAATCTACAGCTAGTTACACTGCATATGTGTCTTGCATGGCATTTTAATCGGAATATAAAACATTCTGCTGGCTGAGGGGTCAAAAGGTCAAAGAAGTGAGTACCTGCAGCAAAGCGAGCCTCCTTCTCCCCTTCAGTCAGATTGCAGTAGGAGCTGAACTGGGAGTGGGCGGTCAGCGAAGGAGCTGCAGGTTTAGGCCAACCTTTCCACTCGATGAGGTGAGCGACCCGGCCCTGAGCCAGCGAGGTGGGCTTTGTCATATGGTCTCTCACTGCCTGAGAGATACCTGGACGGGAAGAGGTAAAGGTCAGGGTTTCGTGTTTAAATTCACGGCATATAATCAGAGGGTAACGAGGCTAACGTTAGGAAGGTCATCACCATTCAAAGAGGATCTGGCAAGCGCAGCAAACTCATGAATACCGGCAGATTTCCGTGAGTCTGCTGGAGATTTTCCGGACTTTGGAATCATCTCAATCTCCTCAAATTTCACCTGCAAAAAAGATTAGGTTTCAGAAAGAAAAACACTTTTTTGGTCTCTACATTTGTGTGCCACATTCACAATTAGTCTGCCATTTCAGTATTCCCAAACATGTTTACATTGTACAGCTTTTATTAAAGATAGCACCAAATGTGGAGCACAGACCAAGAGAGATTTCAAAAATAAAACCTTTTAATTTTCCTACCTCTTCCTCTCTTTGTCTCTCCATTCTTTCTCTACTCCTGGACCTCAGCCTCATCGTGGACATGCAGAGATGGTATCACAGCACAGCACACAAACGACTAAAAGTCACAGCTTGCGTTTACTGGTTTAAACCACCAGCCAGACAAGCAAACAGCAATGGCCTAAATTTACTGCACAGATGCTAAAGCCACGATAAGCCGGTGAAACCGGTTAGAATGGTTGGGGTGGAGGGAGGAGAGTGCAATTGTGACAGTCTCCATGCAAATGGACAAACATATGGCGTGTGACCAGCACAAGTAAGCAGCTCCAGCCAGGCCTCCTCATCGCAAAGCTGTAGATTAACATGATAGCGCTACCTAACTAACTCCACAACAAACACACATGGCAAAACCGAGCAGATGCGATGGGTCAGAAAAATCTACAATGTGGTTACAGTAGCTGGAGCACGAGAGGGATTTGTAATATGTCCTGTTTTTAGGCCATCTGACTAGCAGGAAACACAACTGTGAGCATGTACATGAGTGGACAGATATTCTTAAGCAGATTGGCCGCCAAAGCGGCTAAGAAAGAAGAGGCCCCTGACAGCATTTAAAGGCTCACACTGAAGTCAACCATGACAGTAAATGTGTGTCAGAGGCAAACGGTTGGGTAGGGACTCTGGGAGGAAGCGATATGAAGGTGCAACCAGCTCTCCTCAGAGGAGAGCTTCAGCTGTAAAACACCTGTGAGACGTCACTCATGCTGAAGACTGATAAACACAACCAAGTACAGCATGTGCAGCTCTGAGCGGCTCCCTCCAGTGACACCGACAGCTTGCCTCTTTAATCATGTAGGCACAATAAATCTACAGCTTTTACTTGAACCTGAATGTCTACTGCAGCCACTGCTGGAAATGTGGATTAGGACATATGGAAATTAAGACTAAAATTGAAGAAGTAGCCCAAATTGCATGTGACATGAGTTTGATTTTCCCTTCCAAAATTGCTTAATCTGTTCTTTTCTTTAATAATTTCAAAGGAACTCAAAATGTCGGGGGAAAATGCACTAATGTGAGAAAAGTCTGAACAAAATTCAAGGGTATGCATTATGATTTTGCTTATTTTCTGTCAGATTTAGACCATTAGAACAATGGATGCTCGTATTAAACATGGCAGAAATTTCAAACAATGAGGTCAGCATATGTGAACGTGAGCCAAAAGCTCAGGCTTCAGCTTTTCTACTCTTGGCTCTGCATGCTGTCAAAGAAACTTCTTATTAAGGTCATCCAAGCCCCACCCACCTGCTGCTCAAACCTTCTGTTTAAAATGGGCAGCCAATCAGAAGATAGCTGGCTTAAAAGGTGGTGTGGGGGGGGGGGGGCTAAAACTACTTGTTTCAGACAACAGATGAACTGAGCAGCCCTGGATACGATTATTTTGAACCATACAAAGCCACTCTAGCAGAATCCAGGGATAAAAATATGGAGCTGAAATTGAGCTTTTTAAGTGCACTTTATATTTTTCTTATTTCCTGTCTCGAACTTATCATGGGAACAGCTAAAAGGGTCCGAGACCCCAGGTGGGGAACCACTGCAATATAACAGATGGAGATTACATCCCTTTCATTTTGATTAAACTTGTCTGTGTTTAGCTGTTGATATAGTTTTACTGTTTTAGGTGAACAGAAAAGAAAATTTAACCTTCAATAAATATAATAAGTAACTATTTATGATATAAAAATGTCATTTACAGATTTATTCTATTCAGATTTCTTTTTCTATTCTGTAATATATCATTACACCACGAAATAACTGATTTAAAAAAATGTTAAACGCATTTCTAAATCCTGTTTTTTTAGACTCTTCCCCTTGATATTGCTTTCTCTTTTTCCACCAATGCACCTGCATATAATTTGGCCTCTCTGGAGCAGTTAATTACGTGAGGTGCTTTTAAGCGCATACACACTTCCTGATTGCCACCCCCTTTTTTTAATTTTTAATTTTTGTTTTTTTATATATCTGACAAATGCTGCTAATTAGCACCTATCACAATAACAACCACATGTGTGGCTGCGCTTCTAATTAAGTCGCTTTAGGTCTTTTTCCACGAGGTGTTTGGATTATTTTGTCCACTCCCTGCAGAGACAGACCAGTTTACGACTTCCTGGCATTAACATATGCATGACTAAACACATGCAACAGGGCTGATGTCTCGTCTGACACCTCCAGAGACAGTGATTGTGACTTATGGGACCAACAAGTGGAATCAAGTTAAGCCAGTGTGCCTGCAGCCAAACATCTTCAGCTCGGAGGAAGCTGCAATGCTGAGATGTGAGGAGGTGTTTTTTTCTTCTTCTTCTGGAAATGGTGTATTCAAGCAACAGAGGCGGAACGCTGATGGCTGAATAACACATCACCCCGCCATTGATGAGAGCAAGCCTGCAATTATGCAGAAAATAACGCAGGAGAAGTGCGGATGCTGCAGCAGCAGGTCCCTGGGAACCTCTGAAGTCTCCATCTGCATACCAATAGCTCCATACCCGCATTGGATAAACACCAAGAGCCCCTGCCCTTTATATGCACCTCTACAGCTCTCTCGAGGTTTGTGTGGTCGGAATCATTCGCCGCACAGCCACTCTCGGTACCTACCTGTAAGTCGGACCGTGGCGGCTCATCATAATGCCTGTAACGTCTCCAATCCGATCAACAGATGTTACCGCGCTGTTCGTCTTCCAGCTGCAGGGTCTGCAGTACAGCATTAAAGCAACGCTGACGGCGGAAACATCTTCCCAACTCCAACATTAGCTACATCTCCGACACAGACAGACGCACCATTTGTTGCTCGCTATGTGGGTTACATAGGCTGTCCAAATGTCTCCCGATGGCAAGCGTCATCAGCGCAAGGCGGTGTCATCTCATTCCCCCCACCTCCTCCTCCCCATGCAGCCAAGAAGACACAGCAACCTACAGCTTCAGTCTTTCCAAGAAACCGCACGTTTTTAATTTTTTTTTTCGCACCCGCAGGATGGATGTGTGGAAATTTACTGCAATCAAAGGCTGATCGATCCAAAAATCGGGTTGCCATCTTGGCAGTTTGACCTTATTAGTCCAGTTTTGTGACCACAAGATACATAAAACAGACTTAAAAAAATATGAGCGAGAGACAGAAAGCAAAACATGTTAAAACCATGACCTACGATTAAAGGGCACAACTTTGCAGCTTCCAAAAGTGCGCTCCCTAAACATTTAATAAAAGGTTAATAAGGTTAAAAGTGTCTATTAATGCATTTGTCAACAGTTGGCTTATAACTTGTCCTCTGTTGACATTTTATATGATTACAACCGTGTAAATATTATCAAATATCTGTTTATATACCAGCATATCCTGATTTGAATCAGGCCTCACAAACAGCCACAGTGATTGACAAATATCTTAATAGACAGTTAATAAAACCATCTGTCTGATTAGAGTTGATAGATTGACGTTATAAAGCATTTATAAAAATATATGTGCATCTTCCTGTTACTCTGAAAATCAATTTTCAAAATCAGTTTTTAATTCAGAAAATGTACATTTAGAAGCATAGTTGTAAATAACTGCTTAATCAAAACACTACAAATAAAAACAAAAAACCCAGATAAGTTGATTATTAAAATTGGTTATTTGTCCAAATTTTGCACAAATATGAGGATTCGCTTTGTTTTTCTACGGTCTGTATAATTCTGTGGTTCTCAAGCATTTTTTGGCAACCAGAAAAAGTTCATGACCCATGCCAACCATTTTTTAAAAATCAATTATTAACAATTTTTTAAAAAAAAAAGGATCCAAATTTAAATTGTATTTAAATAAAAGGTTGTGCAACAGCATCAGAAAATTCTTTTTCCCTCAAAGAAAATCATAATCATTCTCCTTTGCTTCACTTTATATTTTTCACCTGGTTCTCCTGCAGTGTGGTGCAGACGCTGCATCTGAAGGGGGTTCATGTTCTGGTAAAGGGAAGCAACCACACTCAACAGCCACGTTACTAGATATACCTTACTGGTACTGGGTTGGACCTCCTTTTGCCTTCAGAACTGCCTTAATTCTTTGTGGTATAGATTCACAAAAAAGGTGCTGGAAACATTCCTGAGAGATTTTGGTCCATATTGACACGACAGCATCACACAGTTGCTGCAGATTTGTCAGCTCCACATTCATGATGTGAATCTCCTGTTACACCACATCGCAAACGTGCTCTATTGCATTGAGATCTGGTGACTGTGGAGGCCATTTGAGTTACAGTGAACTCACTGCCGTGTTCAAGAAATCAGTTTGAGATGATCTGAGCTTTGTGACATGGTGCGTTATCCTGCTGGAAGCATCAGAAGATGGTAGACTGTAGTCATGAAGGGATCAACATGGCCAGCAACAAT
>VUQS01077627.1:0-23180 GCA_015108495.1 Heterochromis multidens
GTGACAGTGGGAAGGAAAAACTCCCTTTTAACAGGAAGAAACCTCCAGCAGAAACAAGCTCAGGGAGGGGCAGCTATCTGCCTCGACCAGTTGGGGATGAGGGGACGAAGACGGTACAAAAGGCATGCTGAGGAAGAGAGCCAGAGATTAATAATAACTCATGATTAAATACAAAGTGAAAAGAGGTGAGAGAAGGATTCTACTTTTAAATATCCTAGGAACCACAAGTAAGCCAGCAGTCTGAGAGCGAAGTGCTCTATTGGGGTGATATGGTACTATGGTTTTTGAATACTAGGAGACAGTGGTTTGCATCCTATTTAGAATATTTCTGTTTAAAACTTGTTTCACTTGCTAAAAACTAGTAGGTTAGGATTAGGGACTAAAATCTACTTGGTTTGGTTTCAGTGCTAAAAAGTACTTGCTTACGTTGAGCCACTGAAATTTGCTTGGGAATGTCTAAGTACAAAAATTTACTTGGGAAGGTTTAGGCAACAAACATTCTGTCTTTTTTAGGTTTTACATGTGCAAAACTGTCCAGAACAATACAGAAGCTAATGATTTCAAGTTAGCAGTAGTCCCAAAATTCATCTCAATATCTCAGATCAAAAAAGGATTTGTCTTTGGACCTTCCTAAGAGTCAGAAGTCTGTGGCTTTATATGATCTTACATAAAAAAAATAATTAGCGAGGGGCCTCTCCATGCACTGACATAACCTCACAGACAGCAGAGCCTTCTGCTGTCTGGCTGGAAGACATCCAGATAACATCAGTCCAGTAGGCAGCCTGCGCAGCATGTGTTAAAGGGTTCAGAGAAATTGTAATTTAATGGTAGACCCACTTCAAATACTGTGCAAAAAGGATGTTCTCTAAAATATGAGGGCTTATTATTATGATTGTGGAGTGAAGATTATCAGCCATTTGAGGTTTTATTGCTGCAGGTTGGATTAAATTATAGAGGCTTGAAGTATATTAAAGATGTCAGCCTAAGAAAGAGGAAAACAGTTTGACAGTTTCAAATAATCTAAACAACACAATTTCTTTTTTGGGGGGGTTTCATGTAACAACCACAACAATTTCCTCTACTAACTGGAAATGGCATTCATTTAAGTAAAGCAGTAAAATCGTTGACTTGCAAATTTGTCTGGTGAATTGAAAGCAGTCCCTTTCCAATTTCTTTGGAACTTTTCTTAAAGTTAGGAATGTAATGTGAAATTCTCGGATCTTTAACCATTAACATGCTGCACACAATCTCATACGTCCTCATTCTGTTAGTAGAGACTATCAATTTTTTTCAATAACTGACATTACAGGTTAAAGAAAATGGGGATGGCTTTAAACAACAAGAGTAGATAATACTGTGTGGTATTAACATAATCCTCCACAATTTACAGTGTATCTCGAGGAAATTACTGGTATGTGGTTTTAAAACTGCTCAGTTTTTAGGTGCAATTTGACAATGATACTAATTTACCATCAGAAAAGACATGTTGAGTTTAAAGGCTATGAAATGAACATCTCATGGATGGATTAGATTTTCAGTTCAGCTCTGTTCCTTTAAAGGTTTGTTCTTCACAACAATCATGCTGTGTAAAACAGGGACAGGCCACATAGGTCTCTGTCACCTCAGGCTTCCCAAGTCCGCTCTAAGTACCCTACTTTAAGTAGGCTTAATAAACAAAGTAGGTTATAGGCATATAGTAAGCTTTGTTCCTAATAGTACAATGTACCACAAATAAAATCTTATTTTTCCAATCTTTAAAAGTTTAGTAGTTAAAATAAAACATATTAATCTAACACATTAAATCTCTTTTACTCTGCTAGCCACGCTAGTTAGCGTTTAGCAGGACTAGCTTATCTGGTGTTCCTCTATCCTTATTATAACTTCATTTTCGCTTCTGTCTTATTTCCAAAGTTGTTGTCAGAGCAGATGAATCTAGATTTATGCCAGATGCGCTTCCTGATGCAATCCTTCCATTTATCAAGGCCTGGAATTGGCACTACGGGCGTGCTAACTTGTGACACCCTGAAGCGGGGTTTGTGTCTCCTCCGGGTCTCGAACCAGGGGTCTTTTTCATGTGATGAATGTGTTAACCACTTCACTACTGAGCCCTTATTATAACTTAAGTGTTCTCAATTTATGTTCTATAAGAACTCAGGACTCTGGACAAAAACCTAGATCACCTTTTGTTAAGGCTAGCTGACCAACTAGTTTGTTTAAGAGCAAAAATCTGTTTTTTAGCTCCTACAAATTTTTAAATCATTTTTTGAAAGGGGTTAAATATTTTATGGTAAAAAAAATCTTTGGTGGGGTACAGTGCTTAACAAATTTATTAGACCACCACCCAGTGTAAGGTTTGTGCCACACCTGCTTGAAATGAACAGTATTGATAACTACCAAATCATTTTTATGTTTCTGTATTGGTTAAACTACCAGTATGTGCAAGCTCTTTCATTGAAATTATATTTTTAATGCTAAAATGTAATTTTTGTTATCAATGAATTTTCAAATTAACCATTTTACAAAAAGCAGAAAAAAATAGTAAAGCACATTTTTATTTTTTGATTAAGATGCTAAATTACAGTTATTTACTTTATTCCTGAATAGAAAAATTTGTTTTAGCAGGTGAATTTTATGCTTGATTAATGTACTGGGTTCTCAGAGAAGTCCAGTCCTAATAAATAACAATAGATTTAACAATAGATTTGACAGATTTGGAAAATATTTGTGTTTTCTTCTTTTTATGACAAGTGGTGTGAAAAATTTGTTAAGTGCTATATAAAAATAAATAAATAAAATAAAATATATTTGGCCCAGTCAGGCTTGAAATAATTGCAAATATGCACTAATTTCCAGTTTGCTGGTAAGTCATATTGCACATAATAACATGGCAGAGATTGTTAAGCTTGTATTCCATAATCCATAAAATTGGTGTTACTAAAAATAAGTACACTTTAAATAGAAAAGGTTGCTGGAAGTTGCAAACATTATCTAAGAATTACTGAGAAGCCTAGCCATCATGTTAAAAAGTGTATTACAATTAAAATTCACAAAGCAGCTCAAATGGGGCTTAATTACAACTTTGTAAACTGTGAAAAGTCATTATCCTGTTAGTTAGTGTCACTGTGCATGTCCAATCCATTCTTTAAGACTCCATGGTGATGAATGGACAGCACTAATGCATATTCTAGTCATAACTCTCAGACATCTTTCTAATGAGAAAACACAAATTCTCAAAGAATTACTGTGAAGCTCACTTACAGCCTGTTACAGCGAAATACATGCCATGTCATTGTTTCCAAAGATGCTCTTCTGGCTAATGATGCTGTGTTTGCCACTCGAGAGCTAGAAAACCTTCACATCTGTCTACCTCACCTCC
Organism: Heterochromis multidens; assembly: GCA_015108495.1. Taxonomy (NCBI): domain Eukaryota; kingdom Metazoa; phylum Chordata; class Actinopteri; order Cichliformes; family Cichlidae; genus Heterochromis; species Heterochromis multidens. The sequence continues at coordinate 3,377 of VUQS01077627.1, forward strand.
TTATCACCATAATGACTTCCTAATGGAGTCGTGTTTGATTTATGCTCAAATATTCCACGCTCAAATTTGCAAATATGGACATAGCAGCTCTACAATGCTTTTTAAGCCTTTAAGTTGTCAACAAAAAAGCCTCCCCATCTGTCCTGTGCAGATACATAAAAAAAGGTATGATGGAAGAAAATTAGCATTTAATTAGGGTCCCTCAAAAATGTGCAACTGAGCACATTAAGTAGGACATTGTGAATTACAAATACCAGCACAAAATGCACAGTAACAGGACACAAACAAAGACAGCTTCAAGCATGCTGGAAAGTCATATGACACAATGTCACCCACAGGCCTAGAGCGGATGATAAAATCCTAATTTCTGGGTTCCGCAATTGCTGACCCTTCAAAATGTACCTTTTTATTTTTCTGTAGAAATTGTGAATTGGCTGTTTACTGTTTTCCAGATAAAGAACAAATGCAACAAATGTGCTGGCAAAAGCAAAGAGAAACCAAAGGTTTTGTGTCTACACTGATTTAACTGCGTAACAAAAGATAAAAAAAATCTTACCTGTGTTTATGACTCGTCCATGTGGTTTGATAATTACAATTAAAAATCAATGAAAACATTTTCATTGGAATAAATCTTATCTATCCTTGAAAAACCAGGAATATGTAAAGTTAATTGGTAAATCTTATTAATCAATTAATTAATCAATCTTATTTACCGTTAGCTACCTGTGTCTGATACCTGCTGAAGCTAAGTGTTTGAAAGAGAACCCATGTAATCCAACCCAATGTAATGAAAACAGTGCAAAGTGGAACTGAAAAAGGTTGAGGGTGTGAAATGGTTCTCTATGTGTTCTCACCAGCTGTTGTCCTTGCACCCCCCAGGCAGCGTACTGGAGAACTGAGTTCACCACCTCAGGAGGGTCCAGCTCCCAAACTTCCCTAAAGTAAGTAAAGAGCAAACAGAAGATAAGCATCATGCAACATCCACTGGTGGATGATGTGTAGGCTACTATTTTTAGATGAAAATTATGGGAATATAGAATTCACTGACAAAGAATTCAACCCAACCAGCGAAACTGTTTTAATAAAATAAAATTTTCTGGGGGGAGCTGAAAATTGGTGATTCTATGTATTCAGATGTAGTCAACATTTTCTGACAGTGTGCCAATAGTTGGTCTTTACATTTCTTCCATAAATATATATATATATATATATGCAAATTCAATGTGTAATAACTGGAAACCTGTAAAGCCAAAATGAATAACCTTGGGCTCCCATGGCACCCATTTTGAATGTTAGCCCACTGAATGACCATTAACAGTTATCACTTCCATACATATAGCCAGTAGGTTGCCACCTCTGCTGGGTTGTTATCACCTCAGGCAAGGGTAGCTGTTCTTGGCATTCGGCTAAACAGAAGTGATGAACTGTGTATTTCCAGGTTAAAAGAGCTAATAAATAACAATATTTACTTTCATTTTCATGTATTTTTTTGGTTTAGAAATCAAAACTACTTGGTTTGGTTTTAGGAAGAGTGGTTTGGGTTAAAAAGGTCCCCTTGCTAGCTTACCATGGCATTTAACAACCTGAGAAGCTATATACTGTACGTTTGTTTCATCTGTTTATCACCGGTTACAATGGATGGATGAGACTTGCAATCGTGTTCATGGCAAGAGATGTTTGTAATAATTTTGAAACACCAAATGGAATCAAATTTCAAGTTAGAGAGTGAAAAAGAGCCTTATATCAGTGAGATGGTAAGGACTGATGCTACTGAACCTTTTCTAAAAATTCTGAGCCTCAACTCTGCCCACTTCTACTCAAATTTCATGCAACAGAAATGAAGCGCAACATTTTAATCAACTCTGCCTCTTCCTTTTAGCCATTGCTTGAGCCAAGTGTGCCACACTTGTGTCCTTATCAAATGGCAGCAGTGGGTCATCCCGTCTAAAGTCAGAGGTTAAAAAGTAAAACAAATGTGGAAAAAAAAACAGGTTTTAGGACAGCATTCTTTTTATTATACCATGTGGTTTGTATTAGTTTCTTTCTTGCTTTAGTTGACAATGAGATACACTTTGAAATGAGACCAAATTGGCCATAGACCCATTTGCTTGATATCAGCACAGACATGACAGAGATTAAAAGGAAATGCCAGAGCAATGCCCTAAAATGCCATAGCTTTCTAAAATAACACTCGTGTTTGAAAAGGATAATCCAATCAGCTGTATAAAGTTTTAATCTCTCTCTGATTAGTAGTGAGAATCCTGCTCGTGACTGTGACTTATGGGACTGGCAGGATGTCATTCAAGCATGTCGTGAATCGCTACTTCGGATAGAGACTTTGTGCAGGAAAATCAGTCTGAAAGCAGCAGGAGGCCACAGACTGCAGGCTGATCTTCAAACTTTATTTTGACTGAACATAAAATTCAGAATGGTAAAGTTTTCAGTTCATCATGAAAACACAGATTATGCTTTTAATCAGTACTCTGCACAAGCTAGTGAGAGCTCCAGGGGATATATAAAAAATATTCTCAGTCTGTCCTTGAGGTAGTCGGCTCACTACTTTGCTTTGAATGTCTTGTTTCCTCTAACTGACTGCATTTGATATATGCAGTGTTTGTACTTTTTGTACTTAATCTTTGTAATTAGACATTTTTTCCTACATTGGTTGTTATTTCCGGTGTGATTAAAATGTGTCAGCAAACCATCGAGGTGTTTTCCCTTCTTTCTGAAAACAATCCATCAAAATGTCTCTTATTTTAGTGTAAAAATATACCAAAGATGTTTTTCACAACAGGGTTAAATAAGAGGCCCATCACTGTTATGGTTATGAAACAACATGTTCTCATACTCAAACAACAGAAGAGTTAGATTGCTATTGACGTATAAAACAACACGGGACATATGATTGTTTGCAGAATCAATATACAGTTAGGTCCAGAAAAAAATTTTGTTTTGCCTCTGTTTATCACCACAGTGGATTTAAATTAAGATGATCAAGATGTGATTGAAGTGCAGACTTTCAGCTTTAATTTAAGGGGTTTTACAAAAAAATAAAAAGATGTATTAGCTGTTTATGAAATACAGACATTTTAATGCAAAGTCCCCCAATTTCAGGCTCAAAATTAATTGGACAAACTAACTTAATTTTAAATATAAGGACTGCTTTTAATACTTGGATGAGAACCATTTGCACTCAATGACTCCCTGGAGTCTAGAACCCATGGACATGACCAAATGCTGTGTTTCCTCCCTTGAGATGCTCTGCCAGGCCTTTACTGCAGCCGCCAGATACTGCCTGTTTGTGGGTCTTTCAGTTCTTCAGTTTTGTATTTAACAACTGAAGAGCTGCTCTACTGGGCTGAGATCAGGTGACTGACTTGCCCATCGAAGAATACCCCATTTCTTTGACCTGAGAAACCATGGGTTGCTATTGCAGTAGGCTTTGGGTCATTTTTTCAAGAACACTAAAGACAAAGATTTGAGTTTTATATAGAAACAAATCTTGTTTCTCATTCACATGTCATAATATCATTGTACAATCCACACTTTTATCACATTTTTTTGCTTGATTATGGTGATATTGTTTATATGCATGCTTCTTCATCCACCTTGAAGCCCCTTCTTTTCTTACTCACCATTACAGCTTATAGGAAAAAGCGGGGTGGTCCTATTATTATATCTATTATGTTTATTTACAGGCTACAAAGACTCTTCTTATCTCTGCTGATTGAATTTAAACACAGTACTTATTATGTCAGGTTACAGGACACTTTAACATTAGCTGTATCTCTTATTCACACTGAACTTGGAAAAACTGGTTTTAAATAATTTGCTGCCTATAAATGGAATGGGCTACAAACCTACCTGTTTAAATACATGACTGTCTGTCCAAAACCTTTTTTTTTCTGAAAGGTGGAGGCTTTTTTAGATGTTTTATGGCAAAATCTAATCTGGCCTTCTTGTTCTTATAAAGCGCTTTGAGTGCTCTGGGAGAGTAGAAAAGCGCTATATAAGAATCAGTCCATTTACCATTTACCTTTCTTAAGTGTAAACAGCAGTTTGCACCTTGCTGTAAGCCTACTGTATTTCCCTTCATGAAAGCTTCCCTTGATTGTAGACTTTGACAGAGAATGTTCTTAGATGTTGTAAAGTTCTTTTTCTTAAGCTTGGAAATGATTCTGTCATCATGGACTTTCGTTTTCTTCTGTGGTATTTTAGAGTTTTTGGAGTTGCTGAGCTGCAGGGCATTCATTTTTTTAACAATGCACCAGATTGTTGATTTGGTTACCCCTAAAGTTTTTTCCATCTTTTTGATAGGTTTATTTTGGGTTTTCAGCCTAATGATGACCTCCTTCACCTGCACATGCCTCATATTTAAAATTACAGGTAAAAGCTATTTAATTTTGAGCCTCTGAAAATGGGGGACCATGTAATTCCTAAACCGTTGACGCAAAATCTTTGTAAAACACCTTGAATCAAAACTGAAAGTCTGCACTTCAACCACATCTTGATTGTTTGATTTAAAATCCACTGTGGGGGTGTACAGAGGCAAAACTACAAAAGTTGTATCTTTGTCCAACAAATTATGGGCCTAACTTTATATGAGTGGTTTCCCTCCATTGAGGGAGTATCAAGATGGACAGAATCCACATTTGAAGGGTGGAGCAGTGAGGTCATGAACACAACACAGAGACAACAAAGAAACCAAAGTTTGTATCCTTCTCAGATCCTCTTTGGTTAGGTTATGGCACCATAATTACTTTGGTTTAGTAAAAGCTTTGGAACAAAAGGAAAAATTCATACCGCCTTTCTAGAACTGTTTGACATTTTTCATTTACTTACTCACACAAGCACAAGACCTAACTTGATCTCCTCCCTAGAGAGACACAATAAAACTTATGTTCTAACAAGCTGCTAGCACATGGGAGGAAAGCTTATGCAACGAGGACACTGGCAGCTTTCACCTTTCCATTATCCAGTAGATTTGAATGTCTGCTCAGCTAATTATTCAACAGCATAAATGTATTCTAGGTAAACAATACCCTGTCAGCCATGACACTGAAAGCACCTGTCTAATATTGTGCATACCCCATTGGAGTAGCTAAAACAACTGCAACCCCTGAGATGCATTGGACATGGCTGCATTGTGTTCCAGCTCGGCTTGAGCTGATGGCACAAGCTCAGTTATTGCGATTCCACCAGATGCGCCACTGTGTGTGACGTCCCAGAAGTGGCTCTCTGGTGCGTCTCTCTCCCCCCAACTGTGGGGCTGCACTGTGGCCCAGTATAAGATAAATAAAGATTATTCAGAATTGTGAATCATGCAAAGAAACTCCAGTACAGTCTAAGAATAATCCCCTTTAAACTCTAGGCAGGCTGGTGCCCCTGAACATGTGGGGCCCTTAGGGTGCAGCTTGGGTCTGCTTGTGTATTAATCTGAGTTAGCTAACATCTGGAGCGAGACAGACAATCTAAGAAACACCTTCCGTTTGTTTCAAGCTTGTCACAACATGTAAATTGATGCCAAAGTACTCCATTCATTGTACATGGCTTTTATAAAAACGTCTGTGTTCTACAAATTTGTCAACCATTGTGACTCATGGATATTTTTCCACTAATGACAGGTGTTTCTACCACAAAGGTTGCCCCTCAGCAACAGCTGAGGAATACTTACCGAGTGTGAATATTGTAGATGCTGTAGGAGGCCATGTAGGAGTGGCGGTAAACCTGCAGCAAAATAAAGAGAGAGAGCAAGAAAGATTAAAATATGACTGAAACGTTAACGAGAGAAGCAGCAGTGACACTGATAATGACATCAGGACAAAATAGAAATGAAAAGAAGGAAAGCATCAAAGAAAACAGATTGCTGGCTGTTCTCTGTGATAGAATCTGTAGACAATGCAATTTGCATGGGTGACAGCAGTGGGACGAGACATTTTAATTCCATCTGAGAAACCCATCATCGCCGAGTGCCTGTGCGCTCAAAACTCGGGAGAGACAGAGACGGAAGGAGCGAGGGAGAGGCATTCAAAATGACAGAGGGGTGCATGTAAACTGTCTGAACCCCCACCCACCCGCCCCCTCTGGAGAAGCTGTGCTTGACATGATAATAGGCCTCTGACCGTGGCTGGTGATCGGGGACAGAAACAGGCCAGATTTTTGCATTCCATCAAGAAAAAGACACTCAAGTATTCAGCTCTGATACAAAGCAGATGAATTTTACAAGTGGCAACTCTGACATGACATTCTGTACTAATGTAAATATTAGTACAGTGCAGAGATACAATTGACTGGGAATAGATGCAAGCTGTGGCATAATGTTATTCTAGTCATCAAAATAACTACAATTGTTTCACAAAGGATAGTTAGTATTGTCATTTTCCTTGACTGTAATTGGATGGATGGATGGATGGTTCAAGTTTGTAAAATAATATTATTTCACTTTCTATACAAACAAATACAGCATAAAAATCTGAAGTGTTTTTACAAGTAAACCAAATATATCCCCAGTTTGTGACTTTTTTATACCATTAAAAGTATCTATCACTCATCTATCACCCTTCATCAGCACTTACAACTGGTGTTCTCAATTTGTCTATATTCTATAAACAAAACATCTCCATATATTCACCAATGAACCGAGACACATTTAAAATTGGTCTACACTAAATTAACTTTGGTTAATGGGGGCTTTTTATACTCAAGCTACATAGAGTAGCTTTGCATTATTGACAGTTCAAAATATGACTTTTTTTTATCTTGGCTGAGGTTGTGGTGTCTGAAACAATCAATTTTACCTTCTCTTATTTTTAGATAGATAGATAGAGTGCCTGAGATGACCATATACGGATATCAGCTCTCTTTGACATCACAGGGTGCATGACAGAAAATAGGGGAAATATAGGTCACCTTCAAGATTAGGAAATATGGTACAACAAAAGAAAAATTAACTATAAATGTGCGACATGAACACTGCTTTGTTGTGAGATGCCTTACCCTTATGTAGATGGACACTACAGGGGCATTCTGTGTTCTGCACTGGGACTAATCACTGTCTTGTGGCATAAATTATGAACTTCAGAATGAACCAGTATTAATGTAACACCCTGAGAAACCTTGAGCCATGCAGAACCGAAAAGGATTTTTGCACAAGGACACTGTTCTGTTAAAACAGGAAATTACATTCTCTAAAATTGGACACACTAAAACGTCTAAAACATTACTGTATGCTCAGGCATCAGGAAGCCTTGTCTATGAAAAACAGCCTGAGAACAAAGGGAGAAAACTGAAGGGGGAAAAGGAGGAAAAACAAATTTTAATGACATGAAATATGCATAAAGGTTATGAATTGTGCAGGAGTTAGAAGGCTGGGGCTCTGACAAAAATAGCCATGACAAGTCAACATGAGTGATCTCCCAAGCTGGGAGGGAAGTTGATCAAACTCTAAAGACTCTGACAAATGCTCATGCTCCCTGCTGTATGTTGTACACCAACTGGGGAGCAACGAAGAAGACACAAGCACAACATTCGCAAGACATCTGCAACATTTGCACTGTGTAAAGTTAGGATTTCCACTTACTTAGGGGCATTTTCTAAATAATTGTCCATGATATATAACGTGGTGCAGATGTGGATAGCTCACAGGTGTGAAGCCATTCACAGTCAATTGTTTGTCAGAAATGAAGAGTTCAGGGAAAATCTAACTACTAGTAATAAAGCAGAGAAACTCAGTGACCAGGGTGATAGTATAGGCTACATATCAATTAACTGTACACCACTGAACTTACATTAAGATATGCTTAAAATATATAAAATCTTTTAGAATATTCTCATATATAAACTGCCCAAGTGAAGAAAAAGAAAAAAATTGCCCTTGTTATCAGCACCTTTTCATTTTACTGTGGATGTTATTGCAAGAAGTACTACATGCTCCAGTGGCACAAATGAGGTCTTTGATTTCTCCCTGGTCAGACTCAAGGGGATGAGCCAGAGGCTACAAGCACTCTACATCATCGTGGAAGGTGTTGTCCAAGATGGAGTTCATTTTGACCCATTCCTTCAGGCTGTGCAAACCGAGAAGAGACTAACCCATTTATTCTTTTTTATTTTCTTTCTAAAAATGCCCTAAGCCTTCTGGCATGCTTTCTCCCCAGTACACAATGACAGGAACATAACTTGACTTTCTCAGTAACTTGTATTACTTGGTTACTGCTGATGTCTCACAAACACAGAGCTTCTCATAGATCTTAAGAAACCTATCCTCCAGCATTCCAAACATAAATGTTATTTACCTTATCCTTTCAATATAATTCCCTGGGTTGATCCTGGGAGGAGACACAAATCCCTTTGGGATTGCATTAGGAAGGGCATCCAATGTAAAAAATCTGCCAAATCAAACATGAGGAGCTACCCGCTGTGGCGACCCCTTGTGAATAAGGGAGCAGATGAAAATAGCTTTTCTATCCTTTAAATGAGATTTATGCATATACAACATAACAAAGAGACAATCCCTGCTACAGTGTGCAGTGTGTAGTAATTATGTATGAAATATAATGTTCCTATTTTAAGAAACTACAATTGGACTTGTTAGATAAGGTAAGTGAAAGCATGTTGATTTCTCATTAAGAATTAGAGTGAGGCAGGCATGCTAGTTCACTCATTTCAAACATGAGTTGTCTGACTGAACTTCACATACAGTAGATGGATTTGTGTATTTTCCACATGCTGAGATCATATTCACTTAAACAAACTATATAGGTTATTTGTCCAAAAAGCTTATTACAGCCCACAGTTAGATTTCACTGTTAGATGCATGATGTGCAGGAGTTAGAAGTAAATATGTAGTAATCATGATGTAAGCAAAGACAAAAAAAAGAGGCAGCAGTTATAGAACAACAAACTCAATGAGGAGGAAGTTGGGGTGGATGAATGGGTAAAAAAAAACCCTGGACTTTATAAATAACTGGTGTTTATATGCTGTTTTATACCCTTGGTCAAAGTAACTTTTAAAAATGATGTTCCCTCACCATAACTGCAAGTTGATCATTTTAATCATGATGTTTATTTCAACCAAAAACCATAACATTTTCTTAATCATTGGAGGAAAATGATCTGTGGTTGCTTAGCTAGAGGACCAATTAGATTTGACTGCTGTCTTTATTACTTTAGTCATGTAATGTCATACTCGGCCTGCAGCATTAAGTGGTGAAATCTGCACCACACCAGAGACAATAAATGTGAAGCATACCTGCATTTACAATATTTCATCGAGACAAAGGTCAGTCTTCATTTAAGAGACAAGAAGATGGCTGTCGTAATCTGCGGGGACGCAGACTGAGAATGTGCAGACACTCAGACACTGCACACAGGATAGCTTAGCAAAAGACAAGCCGTTGATTGACTGATCACCGAAGGTAGAAAACTTCAAACCTCAGGATCTAAACTAGGAGACACAGGCACTAGGAACACTGGGAAATGAGCAGACAATCCGACAAAGGACAAAGGGAGACTGAGACAATAAATACACAAGCAGGTGATTAGGGGAAGTGGAGACACATGCGAACACAGCTGAACTGAATACACTTAATGACACAGGTGGGAAACAAACTGAACATGATGCACACAGGACAAGAGACTATCACAATAAAACAGGAAGCACAGACAGACTATGACACACGAACTTGAGATAGACAAAAGGGAAACATGGAGGGACGGCTGACTGGGGAAAACAAGACAGACTACAGAGACAGGGCACAGAGGGACCAGACAGACATACAGACACAACTGGGGAGACGGAGACAAGACTAACTTCACTCAGGACGAGATACAGAGAGACAAGGACAGACACAGAAACACAGGGAGGCGAGAATACAAGGGGACATGACTGACTGGGGGGAAACAAGACGTACAAAGAGACGGGACCAGACGAGGGAACATAAGAGAGGCAACAATACATAAGAGACTCAAGGGAAACAAAATAACTAAAACCCAGAAGTAAACGAGATGTGAACCAAAACCTTAGAATATCAATAAAAAGAAACTAGGAAATACAGAAATTAAACAAAACTCAAAACACAGGGTCCAAAACCCAGGGATCCTAACAATGCCTCATTCGTAAAAGCATATTTTTCAATATTCTGCCCAAGGATACTTTGGCATGCAGACTGGAGCAGCCAAGGATTGAACCACTGTCATTCTGATTAGTAGAGGACCTGCTCTACCTGCTACAGCCACCCTAACTCTAACCCTAACCCTGAAAGGACTGATGCAGTTATTACATAACTGTAAGTTGTAAATAACTCTTACTTTATCAAGAATTCATAGAAAATTAGTCTTACCTAAGATTGCTAAGTGGCAAATAACTTTGTGCTACAGATGCATTTAGACATTTAAATAAAGTCTGGCTATTAGATAAAAGTCTATCTTTGTGAAGCCAGAACCTGTATGAAAATCAAAGAAGTGTTTAAGTATTTACAGAAAATGAGGCAGTGCTTTAGATGGGAGATAGATTGTTGGTTTCAGAAAGTTACCAAAATGATCCAGCTTGGCAGGGCCTAATTCAAAGTCAGAAAGAGGAAGTTGACTGGCAAACAGTTCTGAAGAAGCAAACACTTTTTATTGCAACATTTTTCACTCATAATTTGTTTTAGGAACTTGTTTGCTCAAAATATCCTCAGTAAACATTATGTGGAAGATCCAACAGTGTCTGAAAACCCCTTTCTTATATGTGCGAAAGTCAGAATCAAGGTGGCAGTCCCAGTGTTTTCTGAATCTCTCTAGCCAACAAACACACCCTCTCTACAGGTGTGTGAAGGCAGGACAGTAGGCACATCTAAGATGCCCTTTCAAGAACCTGTTTTTACTTTTTTCACACAACTTTTCCATCATCTTTTCTGGCCAAAGGAGAGCACCATGAATAATGTGGAGAGAAGACTGAAAGTAGGCCCGGTATCTCAGCAAGTCCTCATTCCCAGAGTGTTAAACACTTCCGCTTTATGAAAGCCAGGGGTGTTTGAGAGATACACGCAAGGTCTCCATTAGAGACCATTTCCAGCTCGTCATATATGGATACTAATTTTGGACCTCTTAGTTTCTCATTTAAACTGGCTAACCTTAAATGTATTTTTTTTTCACATGCAGGTTATGGGAAAGTGCATATTTTAACCCAAACATGATCTTTAGTAGTTTTCATATGTAAACTTAACCAATCTGCAAGTAAAAACAAAACACTGCTCTGGCCTCCTTATGTATGTGTGTATGTGGAAATAAATAAAAACTACTTTATGAAAAGAGACATTTATAAAATATTCAGTAGCTTTAGGACAACCTTTGATTTGATCTTGCTGTAAGTGTGAATAAAAAAATAAAGTGATGTCTCTTTATTTTCATGGCTGATGGAGAAGAAGAGCACAGGCAAAACTAGGATCGTCTGTTATATGATGATTAGATCAGAAGCCATATGTTACTTACAGCTTTAAATAAAGCAGAACCTTTGAGAGAATGAAGGGTGCATTTGGCAGAGACTTTGGAAGGGAAGCATCTACATCGGCTGTGAAGAACAGTCTGGATGTCTGAAAGCTGCCAACATGGGCACTTGGAGGACACCCAGATGGAGAGGATCCCGAGAGACTCTCTGGATCACAAGGCGGACTTCGTCATAAGCTTCAGATTGTCCTGTAAACAAATAACTCAGATCCAGGTAATGTGTGTGAGTGCAGAGATATTTTGGTTCAATTACTTTATAGTTTTCACACATCAAGGACTTTAAACCACTCTGAGTTATGTAATATTATTAATTCTTTAGTTAGATCTCCATTAGCTCCCACAAAGTGGTCGAGTGAAATCAACAACAACAATTTAAACCCACAAATAATCAACAAAACAAAGGTAAAACATTCCAAACATTAAAAAGTCATTATGTCATTATACTCTTGCTCTGTTAAAGTACAAAATTCAGTGGATGGCAGAGAGATGTAAAGAAAGCCATTTATTTTAAATCCTATAAGCAAAATGTTTATCACTATATTTTATTCCTGAGTGCTGAAACCGTTTTAGTGGCAGGCAAAAAAGCTGAATTTCAACATCTGACATTTACAATTTGGCTGCAAAGTAGTGCTAAATTTACAAGCTGCACTTTCAGCCACAATTTCACTCTGACTTTTTTTTTCTTTTCCATTTCTATAGGTAATCACAATCAACGCACCTGTGATCCAAGTTGTAATAATTATATCACAGTTTTGATTTACCCCATTATTTTATCCAATTTTTACTCTGCCTGCTAAATGTGAGGCTGAAAAGCTGAAAACATCTACTCTTTACTTAGTCATGCTTTAAGTATCATTGACACATGAAATAATAACATTGCTTAATTTTTTATATTCTGCAATTTCACTCTGATTTTTTTAGAGTAACTACAGAAATCTGTAAAAGCAAACAAACAAGCTTTCCTGCATGGTCCTCACAAACCTACACAAGCCTCCATGGTCTACATGGTAAAGACTAATGAGACATGTAAGGCTGCAGGTACAGGTGGTAAGGAGGAGACTGGTGTTGGGGGACCCACAGGGAGGATCCACCAAACAAGGTTTGACCTAGTGTACCTTCTGTCAACCCTCCACCATCATCAGACCTTCCACTCTGCCTCGGTTGACTCCAGCACCTAATCTGTTACTGATGACGATAAAAATCTTTATCAGTTTTTTTGTTTTTCATTAATGTCGCAGATTATTAAAGTGTTGCTACTCAAGTTTAAAAGGAGCATAATGTACTATGTTCTGATAATGCCAGCCAGCTAATAAGTTTTTCCACTGCAGGAATTCCCAAGTCATTTTACAATGACCTGTACCCTTGTTTCCAGGAGAGAAAGAGTATCTACTCTGAGTTGGTTAAACTCAGAAAAGACAACAAAAGCAAGCTCAGGTTTTTATTTGACTAGATGTCCACTTGGAGTAGCAGTCTCTCCCTCCATGAACAGCATCAAATTTAGAGCATAGACTAACTGCTAAGAAGGTACAATCTGGACCCAACATCTGACACTTACTTGTGCCTGCCTGCAGTGCAGAGTTGCTTCCTAGAAAGTATAGCCGGTGAGGAATTTAGGTTGGAGCCTGCACAATGCTCTGAGATGGTTTGGCTTTGGAAGGTTTAACAAGGTTGTGGGCACACCGACAAGGAGATGTCTGCATGAAATGCTGAATGAGCTGGTGGAGAAAGGAGACAAGAGTCGGGGTTTAAATGCTGCAAGCTTGGTGTAAAGATGGCCCTCAAGTGTGCCAGTTGATTTAGCATGAGCTGCCAGTGCCCAGTGTACACACACACCAGAGAGAGAGAGAGAAAAACAGGGCTAAACAAACAGGAGACATGAGGAAGAGGAAAACAGAGGGAAATGCAGAGAAGAGGGAAAAAAAGGAAAGAGTTTTATTTTAAAGACAATAATATACCCACATTTTCAGTTCTAAATTATTTTCTTGGTAAAAAAGTGAATTTTCTTTGCATATATTTATATTTTTTTTTACACCATTTTACATTTGGAGGGCAGCTACTGAGCATCGGTTTGTCATCTACAGCAGCCTTATTTTGAGAATGGCCTGCAGAAATGTGGTATGGCCCTTCATGCTTGAGTGTGCAGTAACTATAACTTGCAGAATAGTTCAAAGCTGACAAGGTCCTTCGGTCAGCAAATTAAGCCACATGCATAACTGCTGTTTAACCAAAGAGCTTTGGTCTTGTATAAAGCAGTTTTTAATCAAAGAAATTCAGATAAGTAACAGACATAATGTCCACAGAGGGGGTCGCTCTGTGGCTCTGCACTGCCCTCTAACCACAAACGAGAAGATGGGATGTTCCAGTAAACAACCAGCAAACAACTTATCTGCATCCACATCTGGCACTGGTTAGACACTTACCCACAAATGGGACAGATTCACCGATTACAGATACACTGATTCACTAACGGCACCTGTTTTTTATGTAATTCAACACAGAACTGAGAGAGAAAAACAAGACAGTCAGCAGTTTTTTCAGGCAGTCTGATGCCAACTGCTACCTGGAAGTCCTTGGCTCACTTTGAAAGTGAGCAAGATTTGGTCCTTTTGATGGAATAATGTTAGTCTCTTTTTCTCTCGCTCTTTTTTTAAAATAAATCCCAGTATCCCTGTGACTCAGGGTGTTTTATGGGGTCTAGATTTCTTGATCGCCTTCCAGGAAACAGAAGAAAAACAAGATTTGTCATTTCTTCCAAATGACTAAATCTGTGCATGGAGTACCTCAGTCAGCCAATAGGGGTCAGTGTGTAACTGTGGTTCCAAAAGCAACTCTTATTTCTCCTTTCTTCTTCTGTCTGTCGCTCCTTTTTCTATCCTATTTTTGTTTTGTTTTATAAAAAACAAAGGATATCTTTTCTTCTTTTCTCCTCTTGCCTTCTCGGATATGAAGATGTTCCATCCTTCCTCTCTCATCTCTTTTCCTCCACCTTTTCTCCTCTTTATCTGGACTTTACTCTTGTGTCTCCTCTTCTAAATTTTGCTCATGCATTTTTCTCTCTTCTTCTGTCTTTTAGCCTCTCCTCATCTCAAATTCTCCCATTTGTTTAAATTTAAATTTTTTCCCACTTCATTTCACATCATCTTCTGGCATAGTTATCCTTTCCTTTCCCCCCTTTTAATGCTTATTTGGAATAATAGTCTCCTCTCCCCGCTTGATCTTTCTCTTGCACATTTCCCAACTTCTTTAGTGTCCCCTTCTCCTCCATTTTTTCTACTTCAGTTATTAAAAGTTTCAGCTGTTTCATTTCTGCTTATTTTATCGTTCACTTGTCCTCTCTGTCCTCTGGTCACTTATTTTGTGTTCTTGTTTTTGAAAGAGGAATGATTTTACTCTCCTTTCTTCTCCTTCTTCATCTTCTGTCCTCTGCTACTCTCCTCTTTTGTCTCTCCTCTCCTTGTTTCCTCTCCTTGTTTCCGCTGCCTTTGGCTCTTATATCTACACTTTTGTAGTCTTCCTCTTCTTTTTTTCTCCCAAAATATTAAAACCTTCCATTAATTTTTGTCTTGCTTCCTTTCTTCTTGTTATTTCTCCTTACACTTCAGCTCATCTAATCTTCTCATCTCTCTGTATTTTTTCTCTTTTCTTCTTGTTCTTGCAGATTATGGAGGAAGCTTTTTTCTGGGGTTGCCCATTTCTCCTCGTCATTTTTCTCCTCTGATCTGACTGCGTTTGCTCTCTTCTTCTAATTTACTTAATTTACAAGAGCAGTGGCCCTAATAAGTATATTTGCATCTGTTTTTGTCCTCCTAACCACTCTCCCTTCTCCTTTGTCCAGTTAATTTAGGAAGCACAGTGAGGCTCCTCTCCTGTATTTCTCTGGGTTAATTTCACCTCCTCTTCTCTCTACTTAAAAGACAAAGAAATTAATTTTAGAATTCTTCATGCTGGCATCTCCCTTAGAGAAAAAAGAGCTATCACTTCTTTCCATTTGGACACACACACACACACACACACACACACACACACACACACACATTAATAGTTGGGAAGGATTTTTGCTAATTCCCTCTTTTTCCTGGCAGCTAAATATGGAAAGTTGTTTATTCCAATGAACAGATGCCTCTGTGACACACAAACACACACACAGACCATCAAAC
The DNA here is from genome assembly GCA_015108495.1 of Heterochromis multidens. NCBI lineage: Eukaryota > Metazoa > Chordata > Actinopteri > Cichliformes > Cichlidae > Heterochromis > Heterochromis multidens. The sequence goes on from VUQS01077627.1 coordinate 19,018, forward strand.
ACACGCATACACATATGCACATGGACCTGTAAAGTAGACATACTCACATTCAAACACAGAGGCCACCCGTGGCTGTATGTGTGTGTGTGTGTGCGTGTGAGACCCACACTCAGATGTGTGTGTTTCACACTAAACGAAGCAGCGATCAGCTGAAACATCACACTTTGCCGTTTGATGTGACGCTACCTCCTCCCACAGGGAGTAAAACTCCAAATATTCTCAGACCTTCTTCTTCTGTGCAGGCAAAATTTGATCTGTGCAGAATGTTAAGGCGGATATGTTGGATCGCTCAGGCGAGGGACAGGCTAAAACCACACTCAGGCCAGATTTATCCTTTGTCAAGTCTCGCCTCTCCTCCGTGCTCCTTGGTTACGGTTGCTCAGTAGAACAAACAATAACCAAAGAGAGAGTCTGTTTCCATTGAAAACACCTGTTGATTTAATTGACCCGTATTTCTATTCAGCCTCATTCAGCCACTGTGGTTTATATCAGAGTAGCAGAGGGTGCAGACTGATCATTATGAATAGTAATAAATCCTAATAATATTCATTATCAGCACCATCTTGGGTGCTATTAATGTTCAGAATTGTTTTACAACCCTACAACCATACGTAACAGCAATTTCATTGTCACGGGTGGAGTTTTCCTGATGGCACATAATGGACATGATATTTTAGAACACTTAACAACAGCACTGCTGACCATCCTTGGTCAAAATATTCGAAAAAAGGAATTTTATTGTTAGGGTAGCACAGTGGATGAAGCTTTAGTACTGTCACCTCACATAAAGAAGGTCCTGGGCTCGAATTCACTGGCTGGATGGGGACCTTGTGTCTGTGCATGTTCTACACGCGTGCCTGCATGGGTTCTCTCCAGGTACTCCAGCTTCTTCCTACAGTCCAAAGACATGTGTGGTTAACTGGTGATTCTAAACTGGTTGTAGGTGTCAATGGTTGTCTGTCTCTATATGTTTGCCGTTCAACCTCGTGACCTTTCCAAGATGTATCCTGCCTTTTGCCCTATGACAGCTGGGAAATGGATGGATGGATGGATGGATGGATCTTCCAAAGCTGAGAAATGAAGACAACATGAATTCACTAGAGGCTGGCTACAAAAGCAAGCCAATCCCTATACATACACTCCTATGTTAAAATACCCAACTAAAAAACATTAAAAAGCATGTCTACAGTTTGGGTCTCTATGAATAATTTCCTCCTTGATAACAACTGTACTTGGATGTTGTCGCTTTGACTGACAGGTGTGCCACCACGGGCAGCTGTTGTCAATCACTGTTTGCTAATTAGAGTCACTGAACTGGACCTTGTGTTTGTAGTGTTGGTGCCTTTTGGAGCAACTTTAATGGAATTACCTGACCAATAATACCTGCATGTCTTGACATTGTACAGACCATCCTAGAACTTTGTGTGTCTGTTTTGATGAGTGAAATTATTTCATTAGTCTTTTACTTAGCAGTAATTAGCAGGTATCTGTGTCTGTGGATTACAGCCATACAGTTAAGCATCAGCATCAGTTGGTTTTTAAGCCACAAAACTATATGTTCATGATCAGGTGAAAGCATCCTCTAGTGGCTGTAGTAACTCTAACAGGGTAAAAGAATAAATCAGGTGAGCCACAGTTGCCATAGAGAGGATGTTGGGGTGCCAGCATTGAACAACAAAATGATGGACTTGTGAGCTGTTCTGCTTCAATCCACTGATGTTGTTGTTTTAACCATGAATGTTAAACCTTAAACACATTTACTGCAACCCTGATGACAAAGGTCCTCTAATTATAATAAAGTACCTATTGTTGATCGTTCCCCAAACCTAACAAGCTTACTTTAGTGTGTAAACCTAACAAAATCTGTACCATAGTATTACAAGATAATCCATCCATCCATCCATTTTCTTCCCCTTATCCGGGGCCAGGTCGTGGGGGCAGCAGCCCAAGCAGAGAAGCCCAGACCTCCCTCTCCCCAGCCACCTTCTCCAGCTTATCCGGGGGAACACCGAGGCGTTCCTAGGCCAGCCGAGAGATATAATCTCTCCAGCGTGTCTTGGGTCTGCCCCAGGGCCTTCTCCCATTTGGACATGCCCAGAACACCTCACCCAGGAGGCATCCATGTCAGATGCTCGAACCACCTCAGCTGGCTCCTCTCGATGTGGAGGAGTAGTGGCTCTACTCTGAACCCCTCCCGAATGGCTGAGCTCCTTACCCTATCTCTAAGGGAGATAAAGCAACTTGTCCCTGACCCGGAGTGGGCACTCCACCCTTTTCTGACTGAGGACCACGGCCTCGGACTTGGAGGTGCTGATTCTCATTCCCGCCACTTCACACTCGGCTGCTAACCGCTCCAGTGTGAGCTGGAGGCCACCACCTGATGAAGCCAACAGAACCACATCATCTGCAAAAAGCAGAGATGAGATTCTGAGACCACCAAAGTAGAAGCCTTCTGCCACTTGGCTGCGCCAAGAAATTCTGTTCATAAAAATTATGAACAGAATCGGTGACAAAGGGCAGCCCTGGCAGAGTCCAACACCCACTGGGAACGAGTCTGACTTATTACTGGCAATGCGGAGCAAGCTCTTGCAACGGTTGTATATATATATATATATGTACCTCCCACAGAATATTCCAAGGGACACGGTCAAATGCATTCTCCAAGTCCACAAAACACATGTAGACTGGTTGGGCAAACTCCCACGCACCCTCGAATATCCTAGAGAGGGTAAAGAGCTGGTCCAGTGTTCCACGACCGGGGCAAAAACCACATTGTTCCTCCTGCATCTGAGGTTCGACTAACGGACGGACTCTCCTTTTTAGCATCCTGGCATAGACTTTCTCAGGGAGGCTGAGGAGTGTGATCCCTCTATAGTTGGAGCACACCCTCCGGTCCCCTTTCTAAAAGATGGGAACCACCAACCCGGTCTGCCAATCCAGAGGTACTGCCCCAGATTTCCATGCAACATTGTAGAGGCATGTCAACCAAGACAGCCCTACAACATCCAAAGCCTTCAGGAACTCAGGGTGAACCTCATCCACCCCAGGGGCCCGGCCACCAAGGAGTTGTTTAACTGCTTCAGTGACCTCGCCCCCACTGATGGGCGAGTCGTCCCCCTTGTCCCCAGACTCTGCTTCTCTACAGAAGATGTGTCGGTGGGATTAAGGAGGTCCTCGCAGTAGTCCTTCCACCGCCTGACTATGTCCTTAGTTGAAGTCAGCAGCGCCCCACCCGCACTATACACTGTTAGTAGAGACTACTTTCCCCTCCTGAATCGCCTGATGGTTTGCCAGAATCGCTTCGAGCTAGTCCAAGATAATAAAACTGTTAATTATTATTTTTAACAGGTACTATTAGCTGTTTATTTGTGGCATATCTCCTGCTACTCATGTTGCTTCAAATGTTAGGGACAAATATCCTATATCCATTTTTTTTTTTTTTTGATTACACCTCAGGATAGACTTGGTAGCAAAATAACCAGTCTTTACACGTATTTAGTCTTTGCAGTAAATTAGATTTAAAATCAGCATAATATCTCTGAGTCAAATATAACTGTACACCAAAATGCCGCACAAAAATCCTAACAGTTGTCTGCAACTTCACACTCTTTATTCACTGTCAGCTTGGCCTTGTGTGACTGCAGCTTTAGTGCCACTTCTCAGTCACTTTTCAGTAAAGAAAAATAAACTTGCAACTCCATTTCCTCTCAGCACAAATACAGTACAGAAACACAGTTATACACATCAGATATGGTGAAGGCCAACCTGAGGACAAAGTCTGTTGAAAAGCTTGAAGTGCCCAGAACTATGACCTATTAATACTCAGAGATTAATTCATAAATCTTTCACATTGTGATTGGAATTAGCAGGAGCATTGTGACTTGTTTACAATGCAGGACAGGAAATTAAATGATAATTCCAGGACACTTCACTGTGCTACCTCCCTAATTATTGTTACTATTGTGCCTTTATGGGTCATGCTAAGTTTGCACACTTTACTTCCATTGTAGAGCTTTGGGGGGAACTAGAAATCACACAAAACAATGTTCAAATGTGTTTATCTGAATGATAGGATGAGCTCTCTGCAGCTTATCAATCTCCTAAAAAAAGTATTTCCCTACAGCTAAACTGCATTTTAAATAATGTTTTCAGGGAATTTTTTT